>JAUELF010150905.1:0-14937 GCA_031471495.1 Clinocardium nuttallii | reverse complement strand
GGGCGCCGCCATTAAACTATGACGTAAAATTATGACGTCAGTGTACCTCCCGCTGAAGAGTTCTTACTATGGTGAGCTAAACCGTCCAAAATTTCAAATTATAAAATTGGATATTTTTGGGTTTTTTAATGGTCAATATTTTTGTTTTGCCGAGGAACACAGTCTGCAAGTTTGGTCTGGGAGATACTAATACAATGTACTTTCGTTCAGTATAAATACAGTTTTTGTTGCAATTAGTCCGAGTGAATATTTTCGTTTACCAGCCTGTTATATATTGAGACAATGGCTTAACTAAAAAAGATAAAATGAAGATTATTAATTAGGCAAAACAGAGATATGTACCTAGTATTTTTCCTTTTTCCCGATCACGCGGACTGACAGTATAAATGTGACTACTTTGAAATGAATCTGCCAAACATAAACAACGTTTTGACCAATAAATGCAAACCATGACGGACGGGTGAATGCACATTCAAGAAGACAAATGTACAAAACGCCAGGTAATGCGTCCAAGCTTTACAGACAGAGACAACATATACAGTATTGATTATCGAAGACGCGTTTAAAAATGTCTGCGTTTAGGAGCTGTAAAAGTATGCGAAAAAACAGTCCAGCCAATTTCTCACAAATTTATTGATTGTAATAAACGATTGCTGGAAAATGTGATAATTTGGTAAACGTAAGATTTCTAGGGCAATTACATACATAACAGAAAAGTACCTTGACTGTTGTTCCTCACAAGGACAAGGTTGTAGTGTGGATGGATCTGTCGCAGAGCAGGTGGTCACTTATGTAGGTACTACCTCTACCAGGCATGACATGTATGGGGTAACTTCTGAACTGTCAGAGCTGTAACATTACAAGCAAAATCATTCCAGTCAATCTCTGACACATTTATTGATGGTAATGAACGGTGAGAAAATGTGATAATTTTGTAAAAGCTACATTTCTAGCTCAAAAAGATACATAACAGAAAAGTACCCTGGCTGTTGTTCCTCACAAGGACAAGGTTGTAATGGGGATGGATCTGTAACAGGGTTTGTCACTGATGTTCGTACTACCTCAATAAGGCCTGGCATCTCCTGAGGTCTTAGCCCTGTAAAGTTAAGAATAAAACTTATTCCTTAGTCAAGACCTGGCAAATGTATTGACTACATGAAAACATGGGGAAATGTATTTTATTAAAACTAGAATGGAGTGCTCCGTGGGTGGGTGACGTGTGTCACCTGCCCTGCTCATTGAAAGTGTGACGAAAAAGTTGTGACAGACAGACAGACGCAGGACAAACACAAGATGTGTTTGTGAATCACCGATGCCCCCTAATGGTAACATCTACAAGGAATGCACATGTGAAATATGGAAGCCGTACATGTTACAGTTTAAAAGTAGTGGCCCAAGGTTAACGTTTTCATTTTATGCCACAGAGTGACAGACAGAGTGACAGACAGGCCAACAACTATATGCCCACCGAATCCCGTCGGGGGCATAAAAAGTAATCATTAAGTGCCTACCATGCTACGCAGGGTGACACAAACACCGAACAGTTCAGGAGCAAATAAGTAAAATGTGTGTTTCATCATCACAACAAGGGAATTGTTCTGAACATTATTTTACACAAAGCGATGTGGCTTCCTTGGCTGGCAAAACAAAGTGTGTTTCTGGACTCATAGAGCTGTAAAATAAAAGACCTTGTTAGCATTTAAAGTATTATATTTTTCATGCCAATTAAGATTGGATCTCTTCAAAGCACAAACTATGTATCTTTATAATAGAAGGTAACAAACTCCGATTCATTGTGTCTGCCCATGTTAAGTTCATAAATATACAACGCGTCAAGTGCCAGATTAAGTGGACTTTTATCTTTGAACCATGTTCCAACATACCAGGTTAATGGGATCCAATATCCCGTCAGATCAATAGTAACAACAAGAAAAAATAGTCGATTAGTATAAATATATCGAGCAACTAAAAAAAGTTGTCTTGGTGCCGATTTGATGACAAATGGACAATAGGAGGGACGTCCTTTTGTCACGTTAGCACTAATATTTATGTCCTAGATGTAACATTAGCATTCATTTAATTAAATATAATACAGATAAAGCAGAAAACAGTCGATTGTGTGTGTAATGTAAGGTTTTCTAGTAAAGAAATGTGTTGAAGCACAAAATGAGCACAAAGAGATAAAGTTGTGATGAAGAGACGTCGTCAAGACAATATGACGTCAGTTCCGTCGTGGCGTCATACAATTCCCGTACAAGGTACGACTGACGTCATATTGTCTTGACGACGTCTCTTCATCACAACTTTATCTCTTCGAAACAAAGATGGACAGCACATAAATTGCTGTTCAATATTTTTAATCTTGATGAAGACCAAATGGTCGAAAATTTGATAATTAAAGAGTTTTAATCACATAAAGTAAGTGAATTAGTTGTGTATATAACTTAGTTGTCGCTGAAAACGACATGCAGACAGTACATGAAAAACCTGGCAAGTTTACTAATAAGTTGTGTATAACTAAGTTGTCGCTTACAGCGACATAAAGACGATACCACGAAAACCCTAGAAAACTCGTGATTTTCCATTCCGCCAAAATAAATGAACTATTGTTATATAAATATCGGGACAACAGCTGCAAATATGACATTTTTATAGCGGCCTTTACACGTTTTCTCGGATAATGTTGTGCCTTCAGCTATTCCATCCATCTTTCTAATATCACGTCTGAGGTTACAGAACAACATTTATATCTGCATAGGGAATTAACCAAGGGTGAATATTAGCGGCCTGTTTATACATTTATGGAGGACGTTAGCACTATTTCTTCGCTATCGAAAAGAAATTATCCTACATTGTTATATTGGTATTGACTTAGAAATACACGGTGAGTCTGGGGAAATATTAAACCGTCAGAACATATGAGATACGTCTAGCATGTTTGGGTCTTAGTGACTCTCCGTAACGGGAATATATATATATGAGCCGTTCCACGAGAGAACTAACATTATTGACTCTGCGTAGTGTATCGACCAAGATAAGCCTGCGCAGTCCGTGCCAGCTAATCCGGATCGACACATTCCGTCTAAGTGGGAAAGAGGTATAGAGAAAGTATTCTTGAACCAGAAAATCCACAGGAGGCGAAACGTTTCTGTTCAGGTTAGCCTGCGCGGCATGCTTAGGCTGATCCGGGTCGATACTTATTCAGAGTCCGCATTGCTGGAATGGCTCATACATGTATTTAAAGATAATTCGGCATTGAAATAATTGGGCTACAGTTCCAGCATCTCGTCAAAATATGCTTCTATGGCTGAATTACATGGGTCGTGTCCGGTGATAATGTGCGGATGTTCTGGGAACTATGTATATTCTACTACTATGAAAAATATATACGATGCCAACCTGTGTTGGTAGTTGAAATCGTTATGACACGATGCATGCATAACGTGCATTATCGTGACAACGGAAATAGTTATGCTTTAAATTGCGAATACCAATTGTATGTAGTTAATACAATCAATATTCGTACTCACTACACATTTAATTGGTTCCGTGATGGAACACATGCTTATAAATGATTTATATACTCTTATGATTTCCAACCATTATGAAACACTACGTACTTTGTATACACAGTGGCCGGAAAAGACTTATTTGTTACCACACATACATTCTTGACATTTACTTGTTGCTGTTTCTGTCGTCTACTTGGCATCTCATCTGAAGTGGATGGTGGTGTCTCGATATTTTGTATTGATTCATGTCTTTGTTTTTCTTTTAATCTGTCCTTTCGTTTTTGTTTTCGCCAGCGCTTTCTTATTGACCTTTTATCTCTTTTTGACAATTCTTCTTTCCCCGCTCACAGTTATTCCTGTATCGTTCCCGTCCATCTTGCAGATACTTCTGCCTTTTTTGTTTCTGCGTCTTGTTTAGCACGAAACCGCCTTTGCCTTTCTTTGTTTGACACTGTCATCTTCTGTAAAATAAAGACCATCTCATGAACTTGTGAATGGTAAAATAGTTTTAGCATCAACACAATAGTCATCATCAAATGTTCAAAATATTCATTTGCTATTGGTAAATTCAGAAATTCCAAAGAGAAACAATATTTTCATTTTAACGCAATTCGTATATTTACTTAACCTTTTCCCTGATTGATTTTTAAAAGAGTGCTTCGAAAAAGATTTATTAACACCAATGAAGGAACTGTTAAACTAGCTTGAAAACATTGTTACAAAAGGGGAAACTTTATGCCATCAGTTACTCACCAACGTTTTGAAATATTTGCCTCCACACAAAGTTCAACGTCATGAGTCACCTTGGAAATGTTGTACCTTCAATTGAAGAGTCACTTGTTGGTAATGAACCCAAAGGATATTTTCTACACACACTATGGTTATTTAAAGGACAAAATAATAAGTTTTCCAGGGCAGACTTTAAATATACATTTTTTTAAATTTAATATTAATAATTGCAGATATTAAAGGTGGTAAAACGCTTTATAATATGTCATAAAGAGTTTTCAATAGGAATTTTTACCTCAGAGTAGTATAAACATTTAATGATTAACTCTGGAATGCAAAATTTCAATTTGGGGACAAGCAAAATACACATTTTTTGTTATCAAAACAGGTCAAATGCATATTTCTTTCATGGTATATGAATGGGGTAACATGTTTACTTTGTTAAACTCAATGCTTATGATATATTCCTGTTTAAGGTTTTACTAAATATATTGCGTTTATTTAGAAAAATGACAAAGACAGTGTTTTTGGCGAAATTTGATATTGGCTCATATATCACCTATATTTAATAATTTTATTGTGTAATATAAGGTATTTGAGTATCTTTCGAAATGTTTACCTCGTGTCTAGATCGAGTCGTCGTGACATCGAAGAAATTGAATAACAAATCAAGCTCTAGTGCATGTGTTATTCCATTGCATTCGAGAGAGAAAAACATTTTAGTATATAATCTTTCATGTGAATAGTATATATTGTGTTAAATAAAATATATATTGGTAATCAAGAAACAGTCCATAGAATTTACTATTTAAGATATATGATATAACGTTTTATGCGAACTACACAAATCAAGAAATATCTTTTAATTTGAAAAGAACGTCCAGTAATGTGGAACAACTACTACACAAAGAAAGGGACATTTTTAATACTTATATTGATATTGCTGATACTTTAGCGGTTATCTCTCACCCAGTGAGAACAGTTGTAAACAAATCTACGCGGTCGGTATGCGCTAGTAACGTGTTCAACATTTTTTAGAGCCATACTATATTTAGCTTATAAACAGTTCCTATTTTAGAGATACGGTATTAACTTTACTAAATGAATTCTACACGAATCAATCATCTCTTTGAATATGAAAATAACTACCAGTAAGTAAAAAATACTATTAAAAAGATAATTCGACGTCATTTTATCCCGATATTGACACATTATAGTCTGCTGCCAGTCTAAACGGGGGCGCATTATTACTCATTTGTATTCGTAAATAGAATTAAAATAACAGAAATGCAAGTTATCCTTAAAACATCGGAATATTTATTTCATTTTAGATGGGTCATAACTTAGTGAGGAATCCGCTGTTGGTCGAGTGGTTAGCGTTGGAGATTTGAAACCGGTTGTCCCGGAAAACACGTGATTCATCATTCCGCCGATATAAATGAACTATTGCTATATACAAATCGGGACAACAGCTGCAAATATGACATTTCAGTCCCCAGCCGCGGCACTACGGTCATGGTAGTATGCTCTTGGGCAAGGGACATTTTCTGTCGTAGTACTTGTTTGTTTACCTAGGGATAATGAATAAGTGAACTGTCACCGTGATATAACTGAAATAATGTTGAAAACAACGTAAAACCCCAATAAAAAAACCACAACAAGTGATAACTTAGTGCTTATAAACAAACGCAATTGTAATATGTTCCAAAACATATAAATTGTTTTTTTTCTAATAACAACTCGTCCTCCCATTTCAATTCGAAAAGCTTTTAAAAATACAAGTCGCCGGCTCCTGTCCAGCGACTAATAACTAATATAACAAGAGAAGTTGATGTAACGCATCATTGTCGCCGGAAATCCATACTGTAGTTATGCATAACACTTACATTATAGTAATTAAAAAAAAATCAGTTATCAACTGCGGGGCATATTGGGTGGGGTAAAGTGGAAATGTATCATTACTTGCATTTTGTTGTCAATGAAGTGAATTAAATTTCCTTCATTGAAATATAATTGAAGCATTTCATTGTTTGTCATAATATTTGAATTTTATTATTTGTCAATAAAACAACAAAACAGACAACTTAGGATATGCATGCAATAGCACGTCATTTTACCCTTCCCTTGTTAAATCTCAACATTGGACACCTTTGCAGCAATCTACTTTTAAAACGATGAGAGAAGAGTTAAATTACCGAAGACATGAGTTTTCTCTTTTTCTCAAAATGATATTAACAAAGACCTAATAACCATGTTTATTAGGTCTTTGATATTAACTTGGCATACTATTTATATCATACTTTGAAAAATGTTTAAAATGTAGTCCAATATATTTACGAAGTAGACCACCTTCGAAATATAACATCAGCTAAACAGTTAATTTTTTATTAATATTGTTGTATAATTTTAATTTTAATTTCGAACATGAACTGAACCCTACATGTTAATTTATTGTAATTCTTTTCTTCCCTTTTTATAATGAAAATAACAAACTACTCATGTTTTAAAATTATATTTTAATGAGCGCCCCTGTGTCAATGATGCATAATAATATTCAGAACGCAAGCAAAATGCCTGTAGGGAATCTAATGACACATTTTAAAGTGTCAAGGACGAAATAGTTGTGTACGAAAGACCCGATTCTATTAATTAAAACCAGTTTTATCTCAGTTTGTTCTTTTCTCCATTTGTTTCGAACAAAATAAAGATCTTAAATCACCTATAATTAACTATTTAGGTCGTAAACAATTACACCTTTTAACCAGTATCCGCTGTGGGCGAGTGGTTAGCGTCGGGTGTTCCTGGTTCGATCCCCAGTTGCGCGGCACTACGGTCATGGTGGAGCGCCTTGGGCAAGGCACAGTACTAGCCTAGTAATGTTTTGTTTACCCAGGGATCATGAATAAGTGAACTGTCGCCGTGATATAACTGAAATAATGTTGAAAGCGGCGTAAACCCCAATAAACAAACAAGCAGTCTACTTGTCCAGATTGTAAATAAATTTAAGACAAAATGGAATTAAATCAATATTTTTCGATGTTACACTCACAAATTCTTATTTGTCAACCTTTTGTAAAAGTGAAAACCTAGACACCTAACACATACATGTTGATACGTCTGAAAAACACTGTTAATTTGTTTCATTACTTTGAGTTGTTTTCGATTATTTAACCTTCAATAGGAAATCTTTTCCATGGTTTCACCTCGGTGATTTCAAATTCGTCTGCTTCACAAGTAGCTTAAAGTGATGTTTGTATAAAATGGCTAGTAAATAGATTTAGGGTCGGAATTTTAATGATTTATGATTTCATGTAGCAAGAAAGTTGCTCCTCTTCTTACAGGGGAATCAACTCGTGTTGACCTTTAATATTTTTAAACAATGCTTAGCTCCCTTGGAACCACATGCAACTCTTGAAGGCCAAACACCGTGCAGCAATCCAGAAATTGAGCATGATACGTCTCGATAAAGAAGACACTTTTCGAAATTGCCTGCACTGTTAGCATATCAGAAGTCTAATAAAATATATTAATATCATTTAGTGTCCGTTTACATAATTAATATATGGTGTTTACAGTTCACTTAAGTCGCATGCATGTCTGTCATAGTTTGTCACAAATGAAACATACAGGCATATTATATACAAATGCATAACATGATCTGACTCCACTAATGGTACTTCTATTTTAACCTTCTACTTTTTATCAAGATTGATAAAATCATCCATTTGTCCAATTCGGGCATTGAAATCGCCGACAAGCATGACACAACCTATTTGATCATAATTGAAAACATCCGCTGAAGAAGCTCGAATAAATTTACATTCAAAATGTGTTGCATAGGAGACTCTTCGGGCCACACATATTCAGCACAGAGATAAACATCACTTTTGGAATGGAAATAAGTACTATCAAATTTCAACCAGATAATTGTATCATGGTGATTTTTAACAATAGATACTACCTTTCCAATTGTGTTTTTAACATATATAACTATTCCGCCACTGTTCCTTTTGGCACGTTTGTGACTATATTTCCTATAATAATTGTGAGCAAAGTAGCCCTCTATGTCTATATCTGAACTATTATCCGTCCAAGATTCTAACATTATAACTACATCTTTGCCTTTGAAAATCGATTTAAAGCCCTCTGTTTGCAATTTATCTTCCGTTAAACCGTTACAGTTCCAAACTAAAACTTGAACACCAGTCTGTTCACATCCTCCTGTACCCTAGTCTTTCACTGGTCGCCCTTCTACGTATAGAGTGCCGTACGACAGCCAAGCCTTCTTACCCTCTTTCTTAGCCTCGCGCAATTTACCCATTAAACGTTTCCTCTTTTCTACTATTTCACTGGGAAATTGCTCCTGTATGTATAACTGCGTACCCTTGAGGTGGTAGCTCCGTTTCCTCACTTCTTCTCGATCCTTGAAATAAGTGAACTTGCATACAACGTTTCTTGTATAACGAGAATTGGGGGTCCCCATTTGATGGACTCTTTCTAGCTGCAAATTAGATCTTTGGCCATGTTTAACTTTTCTACCAAAAAGAGTCTGAGTTTTCCTTCTGTGCAGTCTGGCCTTTCGTTCTGATCTTCTGCAATATTACCGAATATTAGGTTATTTCTCATTGATTGAGACTGGAGATAGATTAAATTATCTTTCAACTTCTGATTGTCCTGTTCGAGCAGACGTATCTTTTCAAATTGATCAGTTCCACAAAATTCTACATTATCTAGTCTCTCGTGGACAACCTTGATCTTATCTGAGTTATCTTTCTTGTCTTTCTCCACATTTTCCCACAGCTTCTTTAAGTCATTGTCAAATGTGTCCACTTTTTTCTCCAGACTTTCTAAAATCTTCAATTTATCACTCATTTCGGATATCTTCCCTTCAATTCTATTAAGATGGTTCAAAGTCAGCATAAGAAGCACCGCTAGACTCCGAGCTCTGCATTGTTCTTTCGTCACGAGCTGTCTTCTCTGATATCTGCATTGTTTGCCACTTAGACATGATATTTTACTTGATTTTCTGTTGGACGAAATATGAAGTGGTTCGTTTTCAACATGGAAGAGTCCACTTTGTGAAAATCGGCAGTGAAATACAGCAAGGAAAGGCCAAATACTTACATTATAAAATGTGTTTCTTTATTACAGATATTTTAGAAGATGTTGTTAGGAATTGTGACTACCGTCGAGCAGTAAGAGATGACGTAGTTGTAACTCAAGGCGAGATTGGCGATTGGTATGTAAATGTGGATTGTATAGCTTTTATTTAGAACACATGCTGTAAACACCTCACATTAAACGTAATACTGTCAAAGTCACGAACTTATTTTTTTGAGTACCGTTGTCCGATTAAACGTATCCAAGTATATGTCCCAGTCAATGTTTAAATCAACGTCACAAATGAAGGCGTTTGGCAAAGAATAAAAACACAGGAAACTTTCATCTGCAAACGTACATTCGGCGCAGTCCACGCAGGCTAATCCAGCCAACACATTCCGTCTAGGGGACAGTATTATAGAGTCATGATTCCTGAAACAGAAAATCCACAGTAGGCAAAAAGTGTCTGTCCGAATTAGCCTGCGCGGCCACAATGTTGGTTTTCTCGCGGAACGGTTCAAATATCTCTACATACTATGTGGATACATACTATCATTCAAACCTTTACAAAATGAGGACCATGCGAAAGTTGATGATAAGCATCAAAGACGCCGCGCATTTCTTAAATCAGTTAATACAATTTATTCATTTATAAAGATTGTGTTATCAAACATATTACAGTGTTTTTCTTTGCAATACTATTTGTTGATTGCTGCCTTTTCGATTACGTTACCCCATTGTACAAAATTAAAACCTATCTCACACTAAAGCCGCGCTTCCACGCGGCGTCAATGAATGCAAGCAAAACGTCATTAACGAGCAAGTCGGTTCATCTTGTGTTATATATCTAAGACTATATCCACATCGTGTACATCTCCGTGACGAGATCGCAAAAAAACGGGCATACTTTTTATCACCCGTGGGACTTCAGTTCTTATTTTAAATGTCATACACTAATGCCGAGTCTATACATACATACGATCGGTCGGTTCATATACTCTGGTGGATATAAGATAAGATAAGATAAGATAAGAACATTGTTGATTAACGTGACCTGTGTGAATTTACATACATGAATAATACATTTTATACAAAACTTACCACACCCGGCCCATTGGGCCTATAAGTCACCATAACATATATACATAATATTAACTAATCAAGTCACATGATATGAGTTATTTACAAATATACTTATTTGGTAACACTGTAGAATAAGACATCGCACTCATTGTGCAATGTCTATTTTCACACAGTAAAACCCGATCTTCCCTAATCCTTCATGGTAGCTAATATATATGTATATATGGCAATAGGTAAAAGCCTAATTACCAGGATCAACTTCAGGGTTATAGTACAAATGTGATTATATTGATATGTATTGATCAATACCTTAACACCTGTTACAGGACACTGTCCGACAGTGTTTGTTATAAATTGATACATGTATACCTTTTTTTGTTGGACCTCTATCTGTTATTGTTTTTAAGCTCCACCGGCTGAAAAGCCAGTCGTGCTTATGTCATGTGGATTTGTCTGTCATGCGTCTGTTTAAGTATCAAATATTTGTTTAAAGAACTTCTTCTCTGCAACCACTGGGTCAGTTTGGATCTAACTTCATATGTAGCATCCTCTTAATGTCCTTTTAAATTCCTTCAATTTTTATAGACTATGCAAAATTATGCCATGGCAACTGAAAGAAAAAACTTATAAAATCTTCTCACAAACTGGTTGGGATAGTTTCAAATCAATTATGTAGAAATATTCCTTGGGTTATCCTCTTATCAGATTCCTTCAAAACACATTGATTTGTTGATACACATGGCCACCAGGGGTGGATTGTTTTACCTTATATGGCTTAAGTGAACACAATTAAAGTCTTCTCCTAGGAAAGTATGAAGTCAGTTTTTAAATCATTTTGCAGATATGTTCCTTTGAGATTCCTTTAAGCCATGTTGATTTGTTGAATAACATGGTATGGCTGTTTAGCCTTATATGGCTAAAGTGAAGATTAACATTCTTCTCCTCTGAAAGTATGTGGCCCATTTTCTAATAATTTTGTTGAAATGTTCCCTGCGTAATCTTGTACCAGTTTCCTTAATGTCATGTGGATTGGTTGAACTTTTCCTTGGTTTACCCTCTACGAAATTCCTTCAAGCAATGTTAGTTGATAGAAAACATGGTTACATGGCCACCAGGGGCTTTATATATAGTAAAAACTTTAAAAAATCTTCTCTTCAGAAAGAATGTCATTGATTTAAAAATAAGTTTGTAGAGCTGTTCCTTTATCCAACATCTTTCAAGGGTATCAGGATGTTATGGCCCAAACATTTATGGCCTATATTTGGATGTTATGGCCCATATATGTATTATATAGTGGTAATTATAATACCCTGGAGGTGGTATTAACGGTTTATTCCCGATGGTCCCACATTTTGATTTTTGGGCTAAAAATCGATGTAGGACTATCAGGGTAAAATACAGTTAAGGTGTCTGCTAATCCCTGCCTGGGGCGAAGATATCACTACAGTTCGGTTCATTTAAAATTCCACTATATTGTTAACTGTATCTTATAAAACAATATGTTACGAATTTTCTTAACTTTTCTTTGTTTTTAATCAGAAAACAACAACCTGTTTTGTCCTTTTTATATAACATAGGAATAAGGAAAAGATCGTACTTATTTAGAAAATAATATTTTTATTCAAATTTAGTAATTTAGATCAAGTTGTCTATTGTTTATTATATATACATGCAAATAACAAATACCCTATTGGGTTAAACACCTCATATGATCACATAATCTGATCTTGTTTTTCACTGTTTTCAAATTTGTTGAATTTTAACTCCGTTTTTAAATTTAACAAATGTAGACAATATGAAGCTCTGTCCACATACTAAATTGCACTAATGGACCCGTCATGCAGGCGTTCCTTTAGGGATGCTAGTCGCGTGTCATTTTTTTGCATTCCTTCTCTTGGTCGCCCTTTTAATCTTTTAGGTAGTGCTTTTGTTTATATGACGGATTCAGGAGTGATGATAGAACACAGGACGCCTGTATTTCAGTATACATGTACTGCAAACAGCTACTTTCAAATAAAGCACCAAACTGTATTATTGTTCTTACTACAAATTTGTGGCCATCAATAACCGGTAACCGGTCATTTGCCAACGCGGTCATTCTCCCCCTCGTCAATAAGTGCATAGGCGGACATTATCCCCCGCACATTTTTTTCTTGGCTGACATTCTCACCCTCACCAGTTTTTACATGGCGGACATTCTCCACTGCACCTAATTGATGGAAGAGGACATTCTCCCCTTCATACGTATCTCCTTCAAGTCTAACAAAGAAGTAAATGTTGTGAGAAAAGGAGAAGAACTCCTTCTGTCTCAATATTTTCTTAAGTCCTGATATATATTATCGAATTATAAAACAAAACAAAAAGAACAACACCTTTTTCTTTAAAAAGGCACACTTAATGTGGTTTCAAATAAAGCACAGGAATAGCACATTCTAAAAAATAAGCACAGGAAAAAAAGTTACTTTGAAAGTCTAATGTTCGAACCGATAGTGTTTAATAGGAACTCTGCAATGGACTTCTGTTTGTTAATATACTGGTTACATAATGTTCGAAGAGCCTGTTGGTGTTTTACAACCGAACGCATACATCTCTGCGAAGATGTCTGGCCCATCTGATGTCTAAGAATTTCTGCCTCTTCTAGCGTCGCATCCTTCTCAAGGCACTGGATAACAGTCCAAAGTAGGGGGTTCTTGTGACCAACCTACCTACTAAAACCATTGTTCCAACCCTCACAAACATTGTTGGTTCGCGCTTGACCCATCAAGGTTGCAAGGTGAACGTTCCAAATCTCGAGTTTGAATAATGGTTCAGTACGTCGGAACTTCATTTTACCATCCATAGAGAGAACAGATCTGAAGTACATAAATAAAATTTAACTACTTTGGACGTAACTAAGAAGAAATTGATTGTGGTTTAACGCCGTTTTTAACCTTTTTTCAGTCATACTCCTGTGTTCCCTGGTTTCTCACACCAGTACTCCACATCAAATGTTTAAGAATAAAGCAATATCAATGTCAATTTAAGGAAGATCAGTTATATCTCACAACAGATACATTTTGGAAGAGTCATTTATTTAACAGAATTAACTCTACCAAGCTGAAAATTGATAACATTTCATTATTTCTGTTTAGCTCCACTGGCTGACAGCCAGTCGAGCTTATGTCATGGCGAATTGTCCGGTGTGCGTGCGTGCATAAACCTTTTGCTTTAAGCAACCTCTTAACCACTTGTTTGTCGAATTTGGTTAAATCGTCCTCTCAATGTCCTCTCATATTGGACATCTTGTTTGTCGAGATGATTAAGGAAAGGGAAAGAAAGAAAGAAAGGAAAGACTCAAATATCGCTCTTCTTAACGAATGCTCTGATCTCACATTATTTCCTCAAAGTTATTGAGGATTCTCTACTTAGACCACTTTGCTAAACACATTTGCATATTCCAAGCATAAGTATTTAAAAACCCTGTAATTAGTACGTCTTGCATGATGGTCTTCATACTTCCTTATGTTCTGCCCGGGAAGATTGGTTGACCTGTAGAACGGGAACAAAAGACACCAACTCCTGTCTATTCTTGACCATCTTGTGAACTGTTCCCCAAGTCTGGCTGGTGTTCTTCAGCCAAGAGTTATTCCGGTTGTCACCCATGCCTTCTTATTTGAGTAGCATTTCACTGATCAACCCAAACACCGTCATGTCTTACCATCAAAAGACCAAACAAAGAACTTAAAAGGAGAATCTTTCCCATATGTTGGCATGTCAATAATTCAAATCAGGACATTCTTACCAGAACCAAGTTAGAAAATATACCGGAAATGCTTAGGAAAAGGAGATGGGTTATGCATTGTGCCAAGAAAGAAGCCAGACGTGAATAGCATTAGTGAATAGCACATGCTGGCGCCGAATAAAAGAGGAAACCGAAGAACACCGGCCAGACTTGGGAAACAGTTCATAATATGGCCATAAATAGACTGGAGTCCAACGAAAAAACCAACATTAGGGTCTCTGCATAATGTATCGAGCCAGATCAGCCTGCGCAGTCCGCACATGCCAATTCGGGCCCGTACATGCAGTCTCAATGGGTTAGAGGTATGGAAACAGAAAGTCCACAAGAGACGAAAAGTCCGGGTAAGCATGCGCGGCATGTTAAAGCTGATCCGGGTCGAGTCCACAATGCGGCACAGTTGGTGTATTTTGTTGCCGCTCTACATGTCAACCAACCTTAACGGGCGGTAAATAAGGATGTATTAAGACCAAATTGAGATACGTACTAATTACAGGGTCTTGAATATATGCTTATTTGTTTTAGCAAAGTGTCATCTAAGTAAAGTAGTCTCAATAACTTGGAGGTCTTAATCAATGTGAGATTTGATTGTTAAGACATAAAACAACCTTCTGTTTTGGGAAGTTTTATGGATATGATTGATTGATTGATTGATTGAGGTTTAACGCCGTTTTTAACAATTTCTCAGTCATATCACGGCGGCCAGTTAACCTACTCATATGTTTCCTGGTTTTC
>JAUELF010150794.1:0-14938 GCA_031471495.1 Clinocardium nuttallii | reverse complement strand
CTTTTGGTGACTGTCATATTTATCAGATAAGAATGATTGGCTTTTCTCAATTTCATCGACTTTATTGTCCACTTTATCAAGTAGTTTTGTAATTGCGTTTACTGATGTCCGAATAGAGCATTGTACAGTAGTTAAATCAGACATTTTCTTATCCATGTCATCAAATCTTTTCAAAATAGTCGAAAGAAAATCTGCATTTCCTGTTTGCTGTTGGTTCAAAACTGGAGAGGCCTGAGACAAATTCAAATATGTAGTAGGAGTATATGGGTGCGGCGGTGACGTCATGAACTGGGGTGGGCTATAACTTGCTGCTAATTGAGAGTTTGTGTTTAAGCTGTTACTATTTACCGCTGAATGTGAGTTTTTCTAGTCAGCTTGGTTATCCGCCATCTTGGTTTTATGCTTAGCCTGTTTTTTCTCGTGTAAATCATTGAATTGATTCTGAGTAATAAAGAATGAATGACACAATTTAAAGGAAATAATTGAAGGGGGCCCAAAAAACCCTTAGATACACTTTTAATTTACTAGTATATTTGTTGTATTCATTTAAGTCTCATCAATGCACAAGCAAAGTCATATACAAACGTATTCAATGTACAAACACATCAAGACAAGTATTATACATAGCCATTCTAACAAGAATCATAGGACACCTGCGAAATAAACATATCGCAATAGCAATGCACTTGCTATTTACACCACATAGCCAAGAATCAGCTTCTTATTTGTTTTTTAAAAAAAAGAATATCGGATACAGGCACGTTATTGTACCCAATGAAACGTAAAGCCCAAAAAGTAAAATTAAATAATAATTTAAAACAAAAGGTAAAACATTTACCCTGATAAGATTGAGAAGTGACTGATTAGCAGCTGATTCTTGCTTGGACTAAAACTTCTGAAATATAATAGATGTTAGAAATTAAGACATTATTTACAAAGATGAAGATCTTCGTCATTTAAGAATGTTAAAACAGGTTTTGGCACGATATCGAGCCATTGACGGACTTGTTAATAAATAAAAAGGTTGGTCGCTTTTATCCAATTCTGCAAAATCTTGCTTCGTGTCTTCGCCCTTAACAAAAAGCTCCGATCTCAAATCAGTGTACATAACAAAATCAAGGAGAACGTGCATTTCATCCTCGAGAACATTACAAAAGGAGATTTTATTTTGGAGATTTCATATCTGCCTGTTTCAATGCGTATCGGTACTACTTGTATGTTACTGTAAGTAACATTTCGTTGTAAACAACATCAGCGTCAAAGGGGTCTCCTTTCATAGATGCAAACCGTGAAGTCCCATTGTTTCACTTTAATTTACATTCCTCTAAATACAAGTAATTTAAAAATAAATGTAACTTAATGTAACGCATGTGTGTGCAGAACTAGTCGAAAACTGCAATTATGTTTTGCAAAAATTGAAGATGCACGGCGAAAGGCTCTAATTTAAGTTCCCCTTTGGCGAAAATGTATTTCTACCAAAACAAGAGAAAGTTGATGCAACACATCAATGTCGCCGGAAATCCATACTGAAGCTATGCATAACACATACATTATAGTAGTTGAAACAATAGTCATCAACTGAGGGGCATATTGTATCATCAGAGGTGGGGTGAAAATGTATCATAATTTGCGTTTTTTGTCAACGAAGTGAATGTCCTTCATTCTCCATTCTAAGGTAGGTTGATCATACACACAGCCAACTTATTATTGATCATAAACAGTAATGGAAATGAGTAGTATTGCTACTCTTTAGTCTAAGTATGTATAACGTGCTTTCATTAATGAATAATTAAAATATTTGTGAATCCCACATACAATTTTCAAGTTGTTCGTCAGAATATTTGAATTTTATCATTTGTCAATAAAACCACAAAACATACATTTTAGGAGTTGCTTGCAATAGTACGTCATTTTACCTTGCCCCTTATCTTATCTTTATGTTAAAATGTAATCCAATATTTATAAATGAGATTAACCTCGAATTATAGGCTGAACAATTAAATTTCAAACTTAATTTCGAACACAAACTAGACCCTACAACATGTTAATTTATTGCAATAATTTCCTTCCATTTTTATAATGAAAATAACAAACTACTGATGTTTTAAAATTAGTTAATGATGATCGCCCGTGTGTCAATGATGCATAACCCTATGCATAACACAAGCAAAATGTCTGTAGGGAATCGAATAACACATTTAAAATTGTCAAGGCCGAAATAATTTTGTACGAAAGATCCGATTAGAAACAGTTCTTATTTTAAATAAACATGGATACACGTTATCAAATGAGTTATTCACGAATATAGACGTCTCTTTGACCATGAAAATAACATTAAGTAAGTTATAATTGCTATTAAAAGGAGAATTCAACGATATTTGTATCTCGATATTGACACGTAACCGTCTGCTGCAAGTCTAATAGGGACTCGTGTGTCTTCGTAAATAAAACACACACAAAACATAAATGCGAGTCAAAATAAAGAAACTGCAAATACTTAAAACATCAGAATATTTATTTAATTTCAAATGTGTAATTACTAAATGTTTTTAAACAAACGCAATTGTAATATGTTCAAGATATTCAAATTGTGTTTTTCTTATTATAACTCCCATGTCACTTTCGAAAAGCTTTTAAAACATATGAGCCGCGGGCTTCTGCCCGGCGACTAGGCTAAGGCGACTAATAAGCTTAGAATAACTCGAGACCGACACCCATAAACATACATTACAAACCATAACAAATGTACTGACAACGAAATAACAAAGTAGTGTTAACAAACATGACGCAACCGTTCATGCTTTAAAACGCTGCAACCACATTTTGTTATAAAAGTATTTATATTCGCTTTAGTGAATCAAGACATGGTTTCACCTTCTTACCACCGTTAACATTTTCCCTCAAACAACAACATAATTGAGCGTTCCCGCGAGAAAACCAACTTTGTGGAATCTGCGTAGATATCTATCCGGATCAGCCTAAGCATGCCACGCAGGCTTACCCGGATAGACACGTTTCGCCTTCTGTGGATTTTCTGTTTCAGTAATCATTCCTCTATACCTCTATACCTATACCTCGCAAATGCGAGGACTTTCTATTACGAACTGAAAACTATTCTAAGAGGTAACTTTGAATATACCCCCCCATTAAACGTAAATATAAACAAACGGTTAAAGACTTAAATAAGACTACATCTGTTTCTGAAACCAATCATCACTTAACATAATGTTTGTATTTTTGTATCCGTCACACTTATGACATTTAAGTAGTCAATTATATTCCCTTTAACCCTTTCCAAAAGATAGACGCTTTCAGACTTCTCTGGGCAATTTCTCTATTCACAACAATGTTTTCATATCTTTTCAATAATTATATTTTCATTTATAAATATTATCTGTAATTTTGTCTATATGTTTTCTCAGTCTTCTTCTGCAGAACTATTTTCTATGGGAAAAAGTTAAACACTGACACATATATTCTCAGTGCACGGAAGAGAGAAGTAGTAATGGCATTGCTATGGGTTGTCCGGAGTTACCTGCCCATTACATTATCATCAGACATACACCAATAATGGAGACGCCCTTTAAAAATGGTACTTTGGGCAAGATGGAAGCAATTCATTTTCCATAGGCGACCATCATAGTATAGCGTTTTGGGTTATGTCTCTTTCCCAACAGTTGAAATAACTCAGAAACCTATATGCAAATAAAGTTCATTATCAAAATTACCAAAAGAGCACAATGAACTCACATGCTATCCCACCTTTTTTTCTTTAACTATGACGTCACATCAAAGGTCACCTTCATTCCGCAGTGAATATTACTTTCAATTTAAGAAAATGCATGTTATTCTTAAAATGGCTCCTAAGCTGTCAATAAAGCTAAAAGCAAACAATGTTTTGATCACATATTCAACTTTATTAAAAACACTTTCAACTTTTAACAAAATAATTTTCGTCCAATTGGAGACCAATTCATCTGAAATACCCCGGACAAAATTGTCTGCCCGGCAAGCCGATCCGATTTACTTCCCTTTGACCTAGAGACAACCATTTTGTGGACCAAATCACGCTATAACTGTTCAAATTAAGAAAGTAGTTCTCTTCATCAGTCATGATTTGATTCCAAACAACAAGTTGTATTGGTCCGCAGTATAGTTTAAAAAGCAAATTTTATATTTACTAATTTACTATATGCGATAGCGATACACTATAAGGGAGAGTGACCAATTATATCATAACAGACGTACTCATTTACCTAAGTACGCCGGGTACCAGATAGCGATACACTGTAATGGGGAGTGACCAATTATATCATAACAGACGTACTCATTTACCTAAGTACGCCGGGTACCAGATAGCGACACACTATAAGGGAGAGTGACCAATTATATCATAACAGACGTACTCATTTACCTAAATACGCCGGGTACCAGACTTTTGCAATTGTAGAAACTAGAGTAGAGTATGTAACTTTTGTTTAAATCGATTGTTATCTGTATATCTCATATATCACCGTCTGCTTCCTGTGTACTCAACCATCACTCACGTAGATGTTCTAGAGTATAACCCTGCTCTCAAGCGCTGTAGATCTTTAAATCATACCTCTGAACGTTTGCTTAACTCTTGTTTGTAAACGCGATGTCATGCCATTCCAATAGTCTAAATATTTGACATTTGAGCCGTTCCACGAGAAAACCAGCATTATGGACTCTGCGCAATGTATCGGCATGTGTCGTCCGCGCATGCTAATCCGGGCCGTCACATTCCGTCTCGTGGGGATAGAGTTATAGAGAAATGATTTCCACAGGAGGCAAAAAAGTGTCTGTCCGAGTCGAAACTTTACGCACTGTTGGTTATCTCGTTGAACGACTCAGTTGATCTTGTTCAGGCGAAAAGGTACGATATGGCTTTGTGAACAGTGTAGATCCAGCTTCCTGTAGATAAACTATCACTTTCGCAAGCTTGTTAAAAGCTGTTTGCTGGTCATCGTGTGTTGATTCTGATCAAATATGCAGATGGAGATTGCATGCTAAACATAATCTTCAATGCACTGTTCAGAACCGTCAATGTGTATACGATAAATAGAACATTCAGTTCACTGTTCAGAAACGTCAATGTTTACACGCTAAACAGAACCTTCAATTCACTGTTTAGAAACGTCAATCTGTACACGCTAAACTGAACCTTCAATTCACTGTTAAGAAACGTCAATGTGTACACGCTTAACAGAACCTCAATTTACTGTTTAGAAACGTAAATGTGAATATTCAGTTCACGGTTCAGAAACATGCTAAATAGAACCTTCAGTTCACTGTTCAAAAACGTCAATGTGTATACGCTTAACAGAACCTTCAGTTCACTGTTCAGAAACGTCAATGTGTACACGCTTAACAGAACCTTCAGTTCACTGTTTAGAAACGTCAATGTGTGAATGATAAACTGAACCTTCAGTTCACTGTTTAGAAACGTCAATGTGTGCATGATAAACTGAACCTTCAGTTCACTGTTCAGAAACATCAATGTGTGAATGATAAACTGAACCTCCAGTTCACTGTTTAGAAACGTCAATGTGTGCATGATAAACTGAACCTTCAGTTCACTGTTCAGAAACGTCAATGTGTGAATGATAAACAGAACCTTCAGTTCACTGTTTAGAAACGTCAATGTGTGAATGATAAAACAGAACCTCCAGTTCACTGTTCATACACGTCATTGTGTGCATGATAAAACAGAGCATTCAGTTCACTGTTCATACACGTCAATGTGTACATGCTAAACTGAACCTTCAGTTAACTGTTTAGAAACATCAATGTGTACACGCTAAACTGAACCTTCAGTTAACTGTTCAGAAACATCAATGTGTACATGCTAAACTGAACCTTCAGTTAACTGTTCAGAAACATCAATGTGTACACGCTAAACTGAACCTTCAGTTAACTGTTCAGAAACATCAATGCGTACATGCTAAACTGGACCTTCAGTTAACTGTTCAGAAACAAAAATGTGTACATGCTAAACAGAAACTTCAATTGACTGTTCAGAAACGTCAATGTGTACCTGCTAAACTGAACCTTCAATTCACTGTTCAGAAACATCAATGTGTACATGCTAAACTGAACCTTCAATTCACTGTTCAGAAACGTCAATGTGTACATGCTAAACTGAACCTTCAGTTAACTGTTCAGAAACGTCAATGTGTACATGCTGACTCATTTTATTGTGACGTATCTGTCATATGCTTTGAATTTTAGCACACAACCACTAGGATTGCGCTTATTCCTAGCCAGATCTCAGTCTCTAATGATCAGAAAGTTCCGAATGGTGTTATTGGTATGGCCAACCACTTTACAAATTCGGGAGCCGGACAAAAGCTCCCATGGACAAAACTTCCATGCTATTTTTGACAGGCTGGACAAAAGTTCCCAATGCTTCAATGCTATTTTTGACAGGCTGGACAAAAGCTCACAATGCTTCAATGCTATTTTTGACAGGCTGGACACAAGCTCCCACAACATTTGGACAGAGTGGACAGAGGATCTCATTTATATTATAGTATATTTATATATCAGAACTATGTATCCTTATCGGCTGGAAGCCTAAAGGAATTGAAATGAATCAACTTTCAAACTATTGAAAATATTACTAAGATTAGCTAATTAGCCAAGATTAGAGTTATCACAGGCTAATTAGCCAAGATTAGAGTTATCACAGGCTAATTCCTAGCCAAGATTAGAGTTATCACAGGCTAATTAGCCAAGATTAGAGTTATCACAGGCTAATTAGCCAAGATTAGAGTTATCACAGGCTAATTCCTAGCCAATATTAGAGTTATCACAGGCTAATTAGCCAAGATTAGAGTTATCACTCATTCCTAGCCATTTAGCATATTATGAGTGTAAATTACCGGACTGTTTGAATATGTATACATGAACTACTTCGAAACAGGGTTTTATTTTCATGATGTGCTATATTTTCTACACAAGTAGTAAACATATGCCTTGTGTTGTGTGCTATAATGCTTTACATTATTGCTATACATTTACTCATAAATTTAATTTACAGGAAATAAATTTGACTTCATTAATATATGTGTTTTCTTCTGGGATGGTTTTCTATGAAAAACATAAATAAGAAGTTAATGTACTCAAGACCTTTACTGTCTGTCGCCTAATGACAAAGACCAGGATGGCACAACAGTATGGGACCCCTTGTCCACCCTGTCAAAAATAGCATGGGACCTTTTGTCCTCTATTCTACAAATTCAATTCTCAAAGATCTCCCTGATTAAAACGTATTTTGGTGCATGAGTATCAGAGGGTTTTACAACTACTCAAAACGACATCCCTGGAGATCGAAATCTTAATTAGAACGAAAGTTAAATATGTCCCCAATTCTTACGTGTGTAATGTGGACACAAGGAATGTCGGACATTATCCCCTTCTTCAGAAAGTGCATAGTCCCTTCATCCATTTGATGAACATTCCTTCACATAATTGATGAGAGCGGACATTATCCCCTTCGTATGCGGACATTGTCCACGTTATAGGATTGCTGATGGCGGACATTATTCTCTTCAACATATATGGGTTAAGAACATCTATTTAATCTGCACCGTATTAACCTTTATGATGACATTGGCTACATCAAGGCAATATTATGGAAAGTCTCTATTCTTATTAGTGAACAAAGTAGAAAATGTTGTGGGAAAAGAAGATATTGCTAGTTTTGAGCAACAAGTCCTCTGCTGAAATCATTTTGATCTTTTGTTATCGTAATGAACATTATCGAATGATTAAGACAGAAAACACGATAAAGAAGAACATCAGCTAATCACATTTTTACAATATATACTTTATTTTCAAATAAGAAATACAGATTGAGAAACAAGTATATTTCTTCGAATAAGCACACTTAATAGCGCATACTATAAAATAAGCGCAGGGAAAGAACACAACCAAAGCTATTCTTTTCATCTATCTATACTTTCTTAAGTTACTTCGAAAGTCTTATGTTAGAACCAAAAATGTTCAAGAACTCTGAAAGGGACTTCTGTTGTTCAATGTACTGGCCACACAATGCGTTGATGTTTGACTACTGACCGTTTACACGGTTACCTCTGCGTGAAAGTCTGGCCCATCTGATGTCTGAAAATCGTCGCAATGCACTGGAGAACAGTCCAAAGTGAGGGACCAACCTACTGAAACCATTATTCCAACCCTCACAGGCATTGTTAGTTCGCGCTTAGCCCGTCGTGGTGGCAAGGTGAAGTTTTAAGTCTCGATGATGAATAATGGTTCAGTACGGCGAAACTTCATTTTACCAATCTTGGAAAGAACAGATCTGAAATACATAAATAAAATTGATAAAACTGTTACGACTTTGGACGTAACTTAAGAATAAGGCAATATCAATTGACGTGATATGAGCAATTTCAACATTTTCCCGCAGTGTTTTCAAAAAATGCCAATAAATTATCGATTGCAGTCGTTTTCAATTGTGTTGCATTGATAACATCACAAACACAGACACAATAAAACGTTTACTCGTTGAAAGGAACATACAAAACAAAAAAGGTTTACGCATTGAAAGGAGGATCAGTTATATTTCACGACGTATACATTTTGGAAGAGTCATTTTTACAGTGGACACATATGTTACTTTGATAACATCACATACACAGACAAAACAAAACGTATTGAAAGGAGGATCGGATTTTCGTGTAGTTGGTAGGAATTTGTATTGGAAAAGATGAGATTGTAGGTGGTTCTTTCGGGGTCGATCCATGTTTGTGTCGTCTAGCGAATATCTTCAATGTCTGGATGTTTCCAGCCGCAACTGAAACCTGCAATTATATAAATATCGCATGGCTTCCAGTGTGACAGTACATATTGTCAACATGAGGATGATACTGTTACCCGAGGCGAAGCCGAGATTAACAGTATTTACCCGAATGTTGACAATATGTACTGTCACACTGGAAGCCATGCAATATTTATTTTATTATTCCAAGCAAAATTACAAGCTTATTCCATTTTTTCTGTACCCTTATTTGAACACGGGTACTTCAATATAACACTGCATATGGACAGTATAATGTTACATGGCACGCGCGTCTAAACGGTGACGTTATAATTTGAAATGACGTCATACACGTACATGCATGCAATAATAGTTAATGCATTTGAAATAAATTATTTAATTATAATGTTCATTGTATAAATATATCTCATCAGTTCATATGGTTTTACTATTGAGAATTATCTTTTTTCAACAATGTTTTCAGAAATCAGTAGTTATTAAGTTTGAAGCAAATTATTTAATTATAATGTACATTATAATATCGAAATAGGATTCCCTTTTCCAACAATGTTTTCAATTGTTTTATACATTGTACTAGTTCACATCACCTGATATAAACAGTTCAAATTGTTTAACTATTCAGAATTATCCTTTTCCAACATTGTTTTGACATATCAGGAATGATCAAATTCGAAGCTGATTATATAATAACAAATTCAACTACTCACTTCCGTGGAATAATTAGACAGCTTGTCTGTAACGATTTGTCCAGTGGTACCACGACTTTCTGCGATGCACGTCTTAATCTCGTGCTTTACTTTCATAGCTTCTATAGCGAAGTGGTCAGGTTCATGATGATGTTCACTTACATACTTAACTTCACTGAGCTTAATATATATATATATATATATATATATATATATATATAGCATTATTCGTTAGCTCTGTTTTATGTTTGGCATGAGCTGAGGTTATGTCTCCATGCATACACAATTATAAAGTGACAATCTATATTTGAAAGTACTCAGGCCACCGGCTGATAACTGAATTTACGATTAAGTTTTGATAAAGCTATTTTATGTTTAAACGATATGACTATAAGTAGAAATGTTTGTGTATTCAAAAGAGACTTATAATGTTTAAAGGTGAAGACATCGACCAGATTCAGATGTTTCAAGCTCAATTTCAAATAATATCCCCTATATTATATAATTACTTACGTCAAGGTCTACTGTAATAATGCTTCTACAGTCTTTTCCTTGTCTTTGTGTACATTCCTATCTCTGGCTCCATTTTGATTTAGCTTTGAAAAGCGTAGCCTTCATAACACAGTTTCCTACCTACACGAGTGCTTGCTATGCACTCCATAATTACAATTAAAGTATTGAGTTGAAAGATACGTGTTTTAAGTCCGAACATCAATGACATTAACCATTTAAACTCATATAACTCTTTTGTGTTCAAATGTCACCTAAAACTACCCTTTATCTTAAACAATAGGTTGTCTCATGCAGCAAATGCTTTTACATCCGTAGAATGAGAGAGTTGGTATAGAAAACTGATGTATTGTCAATTTTGTCTAGATGGTCGTGTCATTGTTTATTTAATCGCTTCACAAGGGTTAGTGACAATCCGCTATGGCAAGATGTTATACTATTCACTTGTTTGAGACATCTTGCTTTTTAGACAATTATATTATGTGCAGGGGTATTCCCCGTCAAAACTGCTGTCTGTTCTTGTTCTGCATCGATGCATCACTATGTAGCAAAGGATTCTACATAGTAGTGTAAGAACTTAGTATTTAAACTAGAGCGCCGGGAGTGAAAGCCAAAGCTCGTCTGCTTTTTCGAAGTCGAAAAGGGGACATTACTGAAGAATAATTAAAGCTAAAGTTGAGTGACTTGGTATAGATATTGTTTCTAGGAACATGTGTACCAAGTTTCATTTGAAAAGGTTGAATGTTGTTGACGAGTTTCTAAGTCCAACAAGGGGTACACTTGAATACTTATTAAAGCCTTGGTTACTGTTACGAGGAACATGTGTACCAAGTTTCAGTTGAATATGTGTTGCTGAGTTTGAGTTATGATATAAGGTTAATGTGTTGTGAATACGCCACCTGAATGACAGGCACGTGGCGATGAGGACTGGTTTGGTTTAATTAAATAGTAATAGCTTTTGCTGTTTCGGAAACAAGAACCGTATCAAAACACGGAACTGAACGACGTCAAGGTAGCGTTAATAGTAAATATGTCTACTCCCCAAAAACGTGTGTACCAAGTTTCATTTGAAAAGGTTGAATGCTTTTAGACGAGTTTCTAAGTCCAAAAAGGGGCACACTTGAATACTTATTAAAGCATTGGTTACTGTTTCGAGGAACATGTGTACCAAGTTTCAGTTGAATATGTGTTACTGATGTTTAGTTATGATATAAGGTTACATAGCTTAGTAGAAAACAGACCTAAACACATAACTAAAACAAATTGTCTTAGTCAATAAGAGACCATACGTCATGCCAAATGAACAATGGGAATACGCCACCTGAATGACAGGCACGTGGCGATGAGGACTGGTTTGGTTTAATTAAATAGTTATAGCTTTTGCTGTTTCGGAAACAAGAACCGTATCAAAACACGGAACTGACCGACGTCAGGGTAGCGTCAATAGTAAATATTTCTACTTCCCCAAAACGTCAAAGGAGTTAAGAACAATCCCATTTGTCCATCAATTTCACACGTATTATTTCATTGTTTTAATTTTCCGTTATTTTAACCATAACCTACAGATTATCATTGCCAATTTCCCTTCTGCCGGTCGAGCGCCAGTAGCTCAGTCGGCAGCGACGCGGGCTGCTAATCCAGAGATCTTCGAAACCCAGGTTGGCCAACATTGAGTAATTTACGATATCTGCACAGAGCACAGGTGCCAGTCTCGTTTAAAATCAAACAAGAGCTGTCCGTAAGACAACATGCTCGACTATGTGGCCATTTGATAATATAGACAACAGTTGTTACTTAGATAGTGGCTTGATAGTATAGAACTAAGTTGGATAGTTCTTCTTTGAGTAGCATCGGCTGTTTGTGAGAAAATGCCTTGCAAGCAAAACTCCCGAATTTCTAACTTCAAAAAGGGAACAAATTTATAATAATTTCAGTCAGGAGTTACCTAACCTGATTGTTCGATACCTTTAAAAACTATAGTGAAGTTTTAAATAAATTCCTGAGTGGTTACTGAGATATATGCATGTAAGTACTATGCATGCACATTTTAACCAACTGTTTAAATTTAAACAAGGGCCATACCTAAATTCATACAAGAGTTATCTAACTTGACTGTCTGACACCTTAAGACATGAATGAAGTTTCAAGTCAATATCATAAGTGGTTACTGAGATATATCCATGAAAGAACCTTAACCAGAATTGTGAAGTCCTGAAATGTAATTCGATAAGTGTGTGAAGTTTTAAAGCAATACTTTAACCACAATTTCTAAGTCCAAAAATCGGCATAATTGTGTCAAAATATGATATATAGTTGAGGGATTTGTCCTGCAAGGTCATTTGATGGTGTCCAATAAGTGTGTGAAGTTTCAAAGCAATAGCATCAGAGGCTTTTGAGAAAAAGCCTTGCATGCAAAACTTAAACAAAAGTTAAAACGCCGATGCCGACGCACAAGTGACTGTAATAGCTCTCATATTCTTCGATTAGTCGAGCTAAAAATAGCATTCGACTATATATAATTGTCAAATGCTATTTTTAGATTTTAAACGAGACTGACAACTGTGGCACAGAGTAGTCTTAAAATAACCCAGATCATTTCAAGGATAGAATTGAACTCGAAACAACCTAAGGTCTATTGTTATTGTTTTATTTCTCTGAATATAAAAATGTTAATTAACAGAACTAAAGATCACTTCTAATACAAAATTTAAAAAAAAAATGTACATGTAATGGAATTATGAAAACGCAAGTGTAACAGAAAGAAGTAATGACAGTAATGGTAGAGAGACTGTAAGAGATGTGGTCGAAGATACGTCAGATCTAGTTGTCAGCTTGATGCGCCCAGATAGTTCTGTATATGTAGGATTGTGACGGGTAAAGTATGCAGCAAGCATATCAGCGTCGACTGTATCTGTAAAGTAAAAGACATTTTAATAGATATATGATGTATCTTATTCAATAACAAGAGCTGTCGGAGGATAGCGCGCTCGACTATTCCACCGCTTTGTAAGTTACGGAGATATGGAGTTCAAAAAGGACCATAACTTGCATAACATGCTGGATAGAGTTGTCGTATTTGATTGTTTATATAGGTGTGATAGTTGGGAAGAGCTGTATAAAGTTTAAATGCAATGCATTAAATAGTTACTAAGATACGGTCTCTTAATGTTGTTGCATGCAAAACTTTAACCATAATTCATATGTGTCCAAAAAGGGCTATTACTTGCATAAAATGCAGGATAGAGATATTTAACTTGAAAATCAACATAGGTGTGATAGTTGGGAAGGGTTGTATAACGTTTCAAAGCAATGCATCAAGTAAATACTAGGATATCGACACTTAATTTAGTTGCATGCAAAACTTAAACCAAGTTTCTTGGTAAAAAAGGGCCATAATTTGCAAAATATACTGTATATAGTTATCATACTTGATACACATATCACGTGATACACATAGGTGTGATGCTTGGGAAGGGGTGTATAAAGTTTCAATACAATCTATCAAGTGGTTACCAAGATATGGTTTCTAAATGTAGTTGCATGCAAAACTTTAACCAGAATTTCTAAGTTAAAAAAGGGCCATAACTTGAAAAAAATGCTGGATAGATTGATCTAACTTGATAATCTACATAGGTGTGATAGTTGGGTAGGGTTGTATGAAGTTTCAATTCAATGCATTAAGTAAATACTGAGATATGGACTCTTAATTTAGTTTCATGCAAAACTTTAACCAGAATTTCTAAGTAAAAAAAAAGGCCATAACTTGCATAATATGCAGGATTCAGTAATCTAACTTGATAATATACATAGGTGTGATAGTTGGGTAGGGTTGTAGAAAGTTTCAATGCAATGCATTAAATAAATACTGAGATATGGACTCTTAATTTAGTTGCACGCAAAACCTTAATCAGATTTTCTAAGTAAAATAAGGGCCATAACTTGCATTGCCTAAAATGCAGGAGTGATCTAACTTGATAATCTGCATAGGTGTGGTAGTGGGGCAGGGTTGTAGAAAGTTTCAATGCACTACATGTAGTATTTAAGTACTTACATGCAAAACTTTAACTAAGGTGTGACGCCGACGCCAGGGTGAGTAGTATAGCTCTCATATTCTTCGAATAGTCGAGCTAAAAATGGTAATATACTAATCATAGTTATATTTGACATTTAGTAAATCTTGTTTCAATACCAATTGTGTGCGGTCATTATAATATGTACCGGTAAATATTCATTTCGAATTTGAAGGATTTTTTAGCTCACCCGAGCTTTGCTCAAGGTTAGTTGTTGTGATAGCCTTTTGTCCAGCGTCCGTCGTCCGTCAACATCCTTCCTCAGTAACCAGTGGGTCAATTGGGTTGAAACTTCACAGGAAGCCCATCCTCTGGCCTCACCAAAATTCCTTCAAATTCTTGGTGTCCATGCAGAATTCTGGTTTCCATGGCAACAAAATGAAAAAAAAACATGTTGATTGGTCGAAAAACTTGGCCGCTAGGGGGTGGGGTTATTTTGCCTTATATTATATGCCTTTAGTGAAAACTTAAAAAATCTTCTCCAAAAGTGTCCGGCCAATTTTCAAATAATTTTATAGAAATGTTCCTTGGGTGACCCTTTATCAGATTCCTTGAAGCCATGTTGATTGGTTGAAAAACATGGCCGCCAAGGGCGGGGCTATTTTGCCTATATGGCTTTAGTGGAAAATTAAAAATCTTCTCCTCCAAACTGTCTGGCGGATTTTCAAAAGATTTACTAGAAATGTTCCTAGGGTGACACTCTATCAGGTTTCTTCAAGCCAAGCCAAGGTAGGAAACTACCAGGGGGCGAGGCTTATATTGCTAAAGTGAAAGAAAAAAAATCAGGTGAACACTCCAGGGCCATCATGGCCCTCTTGTATATAAAAATTAATAAACCGTAAAAGGTTAAT
>JAUELF010150684.1:0-14939 GCA_031471495.1 Clinocardium nuttallii | reverse complement strand
ATCTCTATAATTAAATGGATAACCTATGACTAAAAGTGGAAAACATTGTGGCAAAAGGAGAAATTGCACGTTTTGTGTAATTTATTGTTTTGTCACTATGTTTTCAAAAAGCCGTCTGCTGCAGATGCGTCATAAAGCGTCTATATGATGGAAAGGGTTAAGGTGTTTACAAACAAAACAAATTCGGTGAGGCAACTCGTGACGAGCTGTCTCCCCTGCAATCAGTATTGTTTGCCTGTTAGTTATCAACATTTCCCCCAACTCCCATTACAGGAGAAATGGAGACGCCCACATTTGAACATGGACGGGTCTACTTTAAACAATTCGGCGCTGAAAGAGCTAAACTAACACTTAACGCCATAAAACATATCAACCAGCATTTTCTACCATCCCCAAGACCTCTTTTGTAAATATATAGATCAATCTCATATCAAATGAATAGCATCTACTTTGGTCATGTATGACTGCATTCGTATATATATGACCAGGGAATTATCTGAAACAAGTTACGCATTTTGTGATCTCATATAAGATAAATTTTACCAAGTACTACTTCAACTACTATAAAATTGTTTTAAATGAAGAAGTGAACCATTTAAGCCTGGCTAATTGACATGATATTAAACATAAATCAACAACTGTCATGACGGATTTGTTTTCCTCGAATATGGTCCTAGTTGTTCTTTCGTATGTGTTCAAACAAGACAACTTTAAAAACAACGTACTGATAGCTCTTTCTTTGTGCAATCTGTTGATGTTATATTTTGAATCAATATTTAGCACAAATTGACAAAAATAAGACATAAACGATTGTGGGATAATACTATATCGTAATCCTTCCAGCTTAGGTGTGGTAAGAAGTATGCGTCTTGCTTTGAATGATATCCTACACTTGTTGACACATTGAACACATATAACGACCATATCCATTAGAACAAATACACTATTACAACAACGACACAATAATGTCACATGACAGAACAGTTACCTAAGTAACAATTACATAACTGTGTGAAGCGATGCACAAAACGACTTCAAGCAGCGCTTAAACGTTTGAACACAGTTGATATTCGGTTCTGTGACTTTATTTTTTCAAAATACATATTTTAGTTTTAGAAACATTTATGTTTAGTCCCCATGCTGATGAATACATTGAAATGTATGGACTAGTCATTTTAGCAATTTCAACCCGCATTAATGTTTTGTTAAACTTTTGAAAGATTATAGTGTAAGCAATTTACGCCGTATTAATGTCACTAACATTCGTAATTCATTTTACTGTAATAAACCTTCGGTTTTAGACTACGTATGTAATGCAATGGAGTAGAACCATCCTGAAGTAGAGTAAACGTGTTACAGTTAAAAAACGCAAGCATGTTGTTGTTATGTTTTTCAAGCAAAAACTGTAAAATTCCAATTTACAGTAGAACTAACGTCACTAGACACGTGCAAGGGCGCATGCTACGAGTAAATATGTACATATAAAAAGCACGTTCTTCATTACTGATTCTCCAAACGAAATCATGCAAAGAAGTTAATTTATGCATGCTCCATACATCGGAAAATCGAGTGCATTCTGATCCACAAAACAAACTAGCCAGCAAGGATGCCCACAAGTGCCTTGTTACTGTGATGTCTGACAAATACCTTTGATTGTCTGAAAATGAAAACCATGCCTCGGATACGAATACGACTGGAAGAACATCAGACGTAGCGAACGATTTGTGTACGTGGTTCGATTGATCTATAAACGGAAGATTGGTCGCAACATGCGAGTGATTTGGCACGAATCTCATTAAATAGTAGCGTACGATTTGTGCAGGTGTTTCGCTGTATCTTTTAACGGATGATTGTTCACAACTTGCGTCTGATTTGGTATAAAACCTTGCATAAGATTAGACTGTTTGAACGGCATAGCATGATTTTCATTCTGAAAGAGCTCATTCTCTTACATAACACCAATTAATTATGAAAAATAACAGTAAGATGTCACTTTTCATATTTGTTAGTTATGTGTCTTCGTAAGAATCCAATACAAGACTTAAGATTTGAAATTTAATTTATTGGATGTGTAGAATCTATAGAAAGGTAAATTTAATTTTCATAATTGTTTTTAAACGCCGATCGTAAGAACCTCCGTCAATGATTAAATATGACGTCATCGATGGATCAGCATAGATGGCATAGTATTTATGTTGACAATTTGTATTTTACGCTCAATTAATTTATATGAAATTAAAATTAATCACAGATAAACTTATGTCTGCATATTCATATCACATGTTATCAATAAGTTCACTGCAACAAACGTGTTTATAATTTACGCTCTTGGATTTGGATTTTCAGACACATGGATTCCCAGAAGAGTCATAAATTGTAATAATGGCTTCCCTTCTTGGCGCTAAGGATTGCAGCAAAAGCATTACAACTTATTCATCGTTGTCAGGCTAAATACTGGTGTTAGTAGTGATAATTTACCCAGGAAACGCTGTTAAACAACTGAATGATAGTTGAAAGCGGCTCAAACGCACCAATCTAAACCGACAATTTAACACTTAGTTTAATACATTGTATCGAAGAAAGAATTTCGTATGGTTCACGTAATACATAATTGATTTGAATATTGGAGATCTTTTGTTTACTAGGAACTTTTGTATTTTGCAGATCCAATTAGTTATACACTCCTTTGCCGATAAAGATACTTGTCGCGTCTGTGGGTTGTGTACGTTGTGACCCTTGACCCGGATTGGGTTCATGTCATAGGGGGTAACAACTATAGGGACTACACTTAGAGTACAAGTAGTTGTCCATGACAATCATATAATGAGCCATCCCGCGAAAAAACCAACATTATGGACTCGACCCGGATTAGTCTAAACGTCCCACACAGGCTAAACCGGGCAGACACTTTTCGCCTCCTGTGGATATTCTGTTTCAGGAATCATAACACTATAGCTTTATCCCCCTGAGACGGAATGAGGGGGCCCAGATCAGTCTGCACGGACTGTGCAGGCTGATCTGGGTCGATTCATTACGTAGAGGCCGTAATGTTGGTTTTCTCGCGGGACGGCTCATATGTCTTTATAGCACGTAGACGGACAGTGAAGTCCCAGGTGTGACTATGCGTACGGACAGCCTCACCTGAGTTTTTACTGTACGCATTAACAATAAGCCTGCCATCTACAGTGTGTTTGTGACTTTCTGACAGGTGGTCTGGACCGGGTTTGCCAAGTGATCATCACACACTGGTCACATCTACAGTGTGTTTGTGACTTTCTGGCAGGTGGTCTGGACCGGGTTTGCCAAGTGATCATCACACACTGGTCACATCTACAGTGTGTTTGTGACTTTCTGACAGGTGGTCTGGACCGGGTTTGCCAAGTGATCATCACACACTCGTCACATCTACAGTGTGTTTGTGACTTTCTGGCAGGTGGTCTGGACCGGGTTTGCCAATTGATCATCACACACTTGTCAACTAGATTATATACGAGTCCCACCAGACGAAACCTAGTCCTATACGATTGATATACTAGTATATAGATATTTATAGAGAGCTTGTGATGTACATAAAGCGTGTAGGGCCACATCTCTAGTCCTATACGATTGATATACTAGTATATAGATATATATATAGAGATTGATATACTAGTATATAGATATATATATAGAGTGTGATGTACATAAAGCGTGTAGGGCCACATCTCTAGCTTTACGCAAAAAGTTACATCTGGGATTATTCAACATTGAAATGGAACAGTGAATACTGGGGCGTGTTTATATTCACAGACTCGCATATTCTTCAAGAACCCCCTTTCCTTTGACGCGAATCAAATATATTTGAAACTGAAACGTATACATATATCTTACTAAATCAAATATAGTCCCATCATATACAAGGACTTTAATATTCGATATTTAATTACTCTTGCGTTTCTGGCGTTTGAAATGCTTGCTTTTCAGGAGTCATGTATTTGTTTAAGTACAACTTTCATATAAATATCCGTATAAGTATCAGTTTAAGTACAACTTTCATATAAATATCCGTATACGTATCAGTTTAAGTACAACTTTCATATAACTATCCGTATAAGTATCAGTTTAAGTACAACTTTCATATAAATATCCGTATAAGTATCAGTTTAAGTACAACTTTCATATAACTATCCGTATAAGTATCAGTTTGTCTGTCAATATTCGTCTGGATTTATGTAATGCATCTTTTAAAAGCAACGTTACAACGCATATAAAGCGTATGAGAAAATTCAGTAACTTATCGGATTCTTTGTTCCGTATTTGAGAATTGAACTACGCTATACATGAATGTTAGTTATTGTCTATTCAGTCTCTATAAACTGACTTACTGGAACATTTACGAAGCCTAATTGTTAACGTATGTTTTTACAACGAATTTACACATGCTGAAATGCCGTTCTTGTACAGGGACCAGTCGATCTGGTGTGGCGGTGCCAGGAGTCGGGTTGACCCCACGTTACTAAATGGTGTGGTACACACGTTATCTATAGAGCACGTGCTCTGTCCCGGTGTCCATATCAAAGTGAATTGTGTTGGTCTTTGTACAACAACATATCGACACACATTCGGGAAAGACCACGAGCGTTCATCTTAAACGTATATGCATACATACTAGTTATAAAGCTTGATGTCCGGAGTCCATATCTTTGATGAATGTACACGGATTTCTGTCACACCTAAAAAGTCCTCGGGGTCCCATGTAAGAATCTCGTCCTGCCATTCCTTAAAATCATAAAATTATCAAAAACAATTTTAACCATTACTTTACTTTACGACTCTGCAATATGTGATGCCTGATAAACCAACTAAACAGAGGACAAAAGCTTATTCTGGTCAAAAGACGATGCCATTTATGTATATTTCTGCAGATTTTAAACAACACTCACTTTATGACTTGTTGTTCTGGGAAACCGACATGAGCGTAACAATTACTAGTGTAGATAAACATCTGCTGGCGCATCCATGGTGCCAGACATACTATTACAGTTTTATCTTAGAAGTTTCGTGAGATTTCGGATTGCAAAGATGTGCAGGGTCATCTGAATGTACACTGGTCGCAATGCAGGCTGGTTTGCCTTGATTGGTTGATTGGTGTTTTACGCCGCATTCATATTTTAGTTATATCACGCCATTTCATAGGTATATTACCAGTACTACTGGTCCATTCTGACACTAGCCCGTCAGTCGTAATGATATTATGCCCACCACCATGAGCGCCTGAAGGGCAGCAATTACTATCATGTTTAACGTATGTTTGTAGGACCCGGCCGGGCATCGAACCCCTGACCTCCCACACCGCTAAGGCGGTCCTGGATTGCCTCGGTCACCGCTCATTGATTGATTAAGGTTTAACGCCGTTTTTAACAATTTCTCAGTCATATCACGGCGGCCAGTTCACCTACTCATGTGTTTCCTGGCTTTCTCACATCAGTACTCAAGTCAACAATCTTCCCAAGCAACTGGCTGCTTTTCCACACAGACTTAGCCCATTTGTGGAAGACGAATGACACACGTCGCATTGACTTGTTTGTTTTGGTTTTCTTTAACATAGCCTACGACGTAGACGACATGCTAGTCGCGTTGATGTTGTGTTATTCGTTCAAAAATCCCTTCAAAATCAAGAGGTAACGAGTTCAACTGCATATAAAAACAACCTTAATTAAATTACTGCAAGTGGACATTTAGATCGTTCTGCGCATTCGCACACCATGATCTGGATCCATGGTAACCGCCAATTAACATAACGTTAATATTGATCAGAAAACAAAGAGGTGCAGATCGATCGTTATATACACATGTATATATTTTCACTTGCAAATACCAAAAAAGATGGTTTACGAGTTTCACTGTTTTTCTGACTTATATAGGTCGTTCATTTAATTTAATTTTAAGATTTGACTTTCGCGTATAAACAACCCGGAAGAATAACTCTTGACTCACATAAGTCGTCTATAGATTTAACTTTAAGACTTGATATTCGCGGATAAACAGCCCGGACATACATAGGCTGTCTAATAGATTTAACTTTAAGACTTGATATTCGCGGATAAACAGACCGGACAAACATTGGTCGTCTATAGATTTAACTTTAAGACTTGATATTCGCGGATAAACAGACCGGACATACATTGATCGTCTATATATTTAACTTTAAGATTTGATATTCGCAAATATACATATATATATTCGACAAACATTGGTCGTCTATAGATTTTACTTTAAGACTTGAATTTCGCGGATAAACAGCCCGGACATACATAGGTTGTCTATAGATTTAACTTAAAGAGTTGATAGTCGCGGATAAACAGACCGGACATACATAGGTCGTCTATACATTTAACTTGTAGACTTGAATTTCGCGGATAAACAGCCCGGACAAACATTGGTCGTCTATAGGTTTAACTTTAAGACTTGGATTTCGCGGATACACAGATTAGATTAGATGTTTGCGGTTCAATTGCCCAGACAATTAATCCCTGGCTTACAGATCTCGTGCCATATATTTAAGACTTGGCCTTAGCGGATTAACAGCCCCGACGATGTACTCCTGACTTACATATGTCGTCCATAGATTCAACTTTAAGACTTGGTTTTTCTCGTCCAGATCGACAATTTGAATGAGCTGAACCTCGAACTTGACAGGAACCGCGTGACTGTAGTTCATGACAGGACGCCCTCCACCATGTTTCTCATAGCGTTCCATGAGGTACTTCAGAAGCACACCTTCAGGCGAGGACCTATCCATGGGCTGTCGTTTAAAATCTGAAAAGAATAATAAATGTGTACGGTTGTGTGTATTTATATAATACATACTCTGATCACATAAAGGTAGAACTAATGACGTTACAGTTTTAGTGTGTCTCGTCAAAATATGATTCTCGGACTACATGACATGTGGACGAACAGGTAAACGGACAGTTAATTCTCGTTAATATGATTCTCAGACTACAAGACATGTAGACAGACATGTGGACGGACAGTTAATTCTCGTTAATATGATTCTCGGACTTACATGCCATGTAGACAGACATGTGGACGGACAGTTAATTCCCGTGTGGGTCCGTACACAGATGCACTTAGACCCTAACTCGCTACACGTGTCTAAAATATATCATAATGTGGTATACATGTACATACAAGTCTCTTTAACCCATTTATCGGATATAATTATTTGACATCTTTGCATCAGATGACCTCTTAAGACAAAACATTGTTGGAAAAGAAGCACACTCATCAATAATGTTAACTACATATCAAATTTATACTTTAAACTGTAAATGTATAGCGGTTTTTATCGCAGGAGGCGAGCCTAAAAGCATATGAGCCGCCCTTTTGAGAAAACCAACATTATGGACTCTGCGTAATACATCGACCAAGATCAGCCTGCGCAGTCCCCGCAGACTCACCCGGGTCGACATAGTCCTTCTAAGGGGATAGCGTAATGATTCCTGAAACAGAAAATCCACAGGACGCAAACAGTTCCTGTCCTGATAAGCCTGTGTGGCATGCTTAGGCTGATCCGGGTCGATACTTTAAGCTGAGTCCCAATGTTGGTTTTCTTGCGGGACGGTTCATATCATAATGTAAACAGAAATGTCACATAAGGGCTGTCACTTCATGAGGCGAAACATTAGGTGTTTGATGGATGTCAAAAGGTCCTAAGTAAGTCAGTGCCTTTTGTAGTATGTCTGTACTTGTTTTGACTTTGCAAAAGCAGAACACAAATGCGTTGCTCTCATGTCAACCAGGACTTATGTTCCTGAGAAAAGTTATTGTTGCATATCGTGAACCTACTATTGATTTCAATATCATGTCATCGCAACTCTAAATACTTTCGACACGTAAATCTAACGGCCTGTACACGTATGCAGAGAAGACACTAAGCTGTAGATATTTGATATAAATATTCCACACGGATGTTTTGTCTAATGACATTCCTTTAATAATCATTTCTTAGCTACATGTACTTGCTTCACAGTATACCTGTAGTACTTAGATAATTGTCAGATTCACTTTGATGTGTTTGTGTCCTGATCATAACAATGTTTGGTGATTGGAGTTGATGACGTCTTATCAACATTATCTCAGTTATATCACAGAGACAGTTCACCTTTTCATGATCCCTGGGTAAATAAACTCCATCATGACAGACGCGCCCGGGGAGCGATCATGGGACGCCCGATTCCAAATCCACAACGTCGATCACTCGGCCACGGCGGATTATATACATGTTGTTGTAAAATGTGTCTTCAATCAATGGCAATCCTTTTATTTTTGAATTTCTTATTACATTACTATCTCTCCCCTCTCTCTCTCTCTCTCTTTTGCTCTCTTTCTCTTTTTTTTCTCTATCTCTCTTTTCTATATGCCCTACTCTTTCTGTCTCTCTTTTCTCTTATCTGTTTCTCTTTTCCCCAGTATCTCTCTATTTTCTTTATCTCTCTCTCTCTCTCTCTCTGTATGTTATAATATCTGACTGTAAAAAAAGAGATTTCAGAAAATGACAACACATATTTCCAGATTATATTATTTGCTTGAATTTGGAGTATTCTAAATTGGCATTGCAACAATTTGTGTCTCCGAGCAAAACAACACTCTTTTGACACGCAAAACGACAATCAAACATAGGGACACCATAAAGAACAATGCACAAATCGATTGTGGCTTGTGCAATACAGTATATTTGGTGTTCAACAAAACGTGAAATTGACTGGAGGCTTTAGCGTGAGATTTTATTTGCACAAGTAACTTGATTGTCTTTTCCAATCATTTATTAAGAAATAATTATATATATATATATACGTAATGTTTCTTATAACGAAGGTTACAACAATACTCAAGTTTGCATAACATGTTAGATTCTTAAAAAAGGATGGTTGCGATACGTTATAAATAACGTTTATAACCTAGTTTGACAATCACTCAAAACCTCATGTCGGTCTATAAGATGTATTTTAGCAAGGGGCTCGTCCCAGCCAATTGTTATAGTCGGCGAGTTTGAAGACACTCATCGTATTCTGAACTGGAATCAATCCCTATTGTTAAAGTCTTATTAAAATATCCGCTTAGAACTTTTTCTTTTTACAGTAGCTCTCCATTACTGAACACCTCTTTCGGGTTCAGAGAGATGTCTTGATCGTCGTCGATTGTATGTTATTTCAATGAAAGCCCATGCATATGTTGAATATTTAAAAAATTAAATAATGGACCGCCAAATAGTCCGTCACTAAAACACAAAACGCGGTAACTTGTTCGGTTATCACTGACTAGAACATGGATTTGATTTGACATCACTTACGCAATAGAAAGGACTCCAAACGGAAATGTGCTGTTGAAATATAGGAATTACATAATTACAAATTAAAACTATATTGTTGCGCGATCGACAGTCGAATTCATGGAAGTACATGTAAATCGAATCGAAGAAGCATTTTGATTACAGATAGTCAAGTCCCAGTAATTAAAACATATACCAAAAGAGAATCAAATTATTGATATAATTGTAAAGAACAGTTTATATTGTATCAGTCATATACGGCACATATTAGTCAAGGTGTGCACAGTTCCAAATAATTTCTATATCTACAAGACGTTTTCAGCGGTGCCAAATTTCACGGATGGTTTAAATATATCTATAATCTTCAAGAGGATAGAACTGAGTACATGTGGTCTTTTGTTAGCAACCGATTAAGGCGGTAATTATCTTTACCTATAAATAAATTTCATCGTTATTTTTTTCCATTTTTGTGAAACCTCTGTAACCTATACTTCTTCAAACATATTGAGATTTATAAAAAAAAAGGTAAAAGCCCTGCTTTTATTTTTTAACCATTTTTTATGTGAATATGTTTGGGAAAATAATTGTTCAGTTGTTTGGGACAGGTGTGATCATTCATAAAGTCATGCTAGACGAACCCTTAAAATTTGCATCTTCGATAAGTTTGATGTAAAATAATCGCTAGGTTCAATCCAATTCAGTTTTATTCTAATGTAAGCTAGACACAACAGCACACTATTAGTGTTCCTGTGTTAATGAATGAATGTGTTTATTATAAACCATGATCTATTACAGGCAAGACCTTGGTATCATCAATGCTTTTTGTTATTTTTTAAATTAACCAGGAAATATAGATACATATCTTTTTTTATCTGATAATAAAATATGATTCTCAAAATAGTTATCATTGGTATACAGCGGCGATCTTGTTAGTTTGATATGCACATGCATTAAGGAGTTTTCCATGCCATCTTGGTAAACAAAGGTATAAGCGATAGACCCCCCCCATATTGGTAAACAAAGGTATACGCGATAGACCCCCCCCCCCATTTTGTAAACACACTATTGCGTGCCTTCAACTCAAATACTACCCAAAATAAGGACATAACAATGTACTATCGAGAAGTTTAATTGATTAACGTGTGTTCGGTAAATCCTTGCCCTAATGAAATCTTTGATCTGCAGTTAGTCCCTTGCTGGCAGCGCTATCAGTGCTTTGATTTAAAGCGGTTCTTACACACACTCCCCTTTTATCAAGTATGTAAACCATAGATGATGTGATCCAGCCGTCTTCTTGTGTGATTCGACCTTCTTCTGGTGTGATTCAGCATTCTTCTGTCTTAAAACAGATGAACCGCATCAACATATTTGGTGTCTTAACGATATATACATAAAGTGACAACCGCACACCAGAGCATTCACTGTTAATCTTACTGTAAATTATTGCTAGATGTATCTTTCGACAACAAACTAGACTTGCATCCCCACAAGTTTTACGCCAATATTTAATGATTCCGTTACGAAGAGTCTGTAAGACCTCACATCGCAAGAAGAATCGCAGTTTTAGTAAATCAAAAAGTCAAAATAAGACACGCTGAATATACATACACCAATTGTGTTATGTGTACACTTAAAGCAAAAGTCACAATAAGACACGCTGAATATACATACACCAATTGTGTTAAGTGTACACTCAAAGCAAAAGTCACCATTAGACAGCACGCTGTATATATACATACACCAATTGTGTTATGTGTACACTCAAAGCAAAAGTCACAATAAGACACGCTGAATATACATACACCAATTGTGTTATGTGTACACTCAAATCAAAAGTCACCATTAGACAGCACGCTGTATATACATACACGAATCGTGTTTTGTGTACACTCAAAGCAAAAATATACCACGTGTCAAAATAAAACGAGCCCATTCTTCCTCCTTGTCTATTGATTACGTCCTTGCAAACTAACACAGGCCACCATAACGATTATTGTGAAGTTCCGGTGTTTTAAGATACACTAATTACTTTTAATATTGAATACAAAGTGGCCTACGGTAAGGGTTGTAATAAAATTATCCCAGTTCGTACACAATTGTTTCTGGTTTAGGAAACCAGACCATATAAAGACATGTTATTATGAAATCTCCTTCGGTTATAGTGGTAAACAACGCCGTATAAAAACATAAATCTCCACAAGAGATCACATTTAACGTCCTTTGTATAAGGTCAAAATGAGTAATAAGAAATATGGCGGACAGAGCTATCTTGTCATGAATCCGTTGGCTGGTGAATCATATTTATATAATACCTAATTGTCGTCTATAATAGTTTTGATAATGTTTTAAATATTTCACTCATATAACCTTAACATTCTCCTTGAGCTATAAAACTAACTTAATTCAAGCCGTAAAACATGAAAAAGAGATGTGTTGAACTGCTATTTGAACTCGCGACATAGCTCCCGTATGGTTGCTGTTCGACATTCCGCTTTCAGCTATCTAACCATTTTCCACATAAAGACGCTTTCAGACGCCATGGCATCAGACGACTATTGAAACATTGTTATTTCGTTCTGAATGTAGGGAAATGAAATGTATTGTTTTTGAAAAAATAATAAGTAATATGCAAAAACGTATTTAAGAATGTGTGACAATTTTCTATACTTACATTGCCCGTAAGGAGCAGATGTACACACGTCCTTCTATTTCTCTGTGAAAAGACAAACTCCGACTATCCGATAGGAACTGTTTTAGAATATCTTTCTCAGGGTAGATTGTCAATTTTTAATGAACGTGATTCACGCTTTTTATGAAATGGGAATCTGAAAGATGGCTAGTTTATCTATGCTACAGATCTACAACTGCTTATAAAATGGCTCAGTTACTGGGAGATTATTATTAACTCAAGTTTCTTAAATGGTTCAATAAAAATAACATTTTAAACAATACACTATTCTTTTAAACATTACATGTGTTTATGTACAGGGCGAAATCCGCCATGATCTAGTGGTTAACATGGTGTAATTCAATTTCGGCCGTCCAGGTTCGGTACCCACTCGCGGCGGTCATGATTGAGTACACATGTACTAGCCTAGAACTCGTTCAACACTCAGGGATTATGGATAGTTGTTCTTACGTCGTAATATAACTGTAAACGGCTTAAAATAACATAAAACAAACAAACATTGGATAAGGATGTGTAAACAATGTGAAGCGTTAAACCCCAAACCATGTCCCGATCTAAATACATACCTTAAACTAAAATCAATAGGAGTGCTAGTTATGAAGCCAACTTGAAGTCGGAAGACGATCCTTATGACAAGCGCGCTTATTTACTTTTACTGCTTAAGACTATAATATTGTATACACATCTCTTCATAATTGTTTGTATTGAGTAGGTAAACGCAATCTGATTATAAACCTTACTAAGAATTAAAATTAAGCCAAACAAATAATTTGGGCTGCCGACACAGTTCATTGAAGTTTTCCAAGGAAATATTTCTGCCGCAGAAATTCTATTTGTCTGACGGAATTTGACAGCTTAAGTAGACGGAATTTTATGGATATTAAATTCCACCCTTCTGCAAACATAGAGATGTAGGAAACTGTCAAATCCCATACAGCCAGATGTCAGAATTATACCAACAATTCTTCTATATATAGAGAACAAAAACAAACGTCGAAACATTACTTGGTATATTTTGTCTACGGTAACCATGGATACGACTTTAAGAACATAATTTCACAAAGTCCGTAGTTATAGTCATGGCTTTAACTAGTTTTATCACAGAATTAAAACTTAAAAGAATGGACCGAGTCTGCGTGACTTGTCGCATTTATAATCGATGTTTCGCCATTCTATGCTTTTTATTTTTGTTATATGTCTCATGTTTTTTTCTTATCTTGTTGCGGTTTGTTCACAGTAAACAAAAGAGTATGTATGAATAACATTCAATAATCGTTGGATTATCACAAATATTATCTTCAACATGAATCAATGACTATTTGTTGTATGTATTTTAAAACGAGTGTATCGAAATGTACACATGCTCCTTTCTCCCGTTTTGATATGCTATGGTTAAGATTTCACGCCTGCTTGAGCTTCACTGTTTATTTTCATGTTTTGATAATGCAATTAAAATCAAATTTAATCTATACATGGGCCGTCCCGCGAGAAAACCAACAACATGGCATCTGCGTAATGTATCGACCAAATCAGCCTGCGTTGTCCGCGCAGACTGATCAGGGCCGACATATTCCGTCTTAACCTGCACGGCATGTTTAGACTGATCCGGGTCGATACTTTACGCAGCGACCACAATGTTGGTTTTCTCGCGAGACGCCTCCCATACTGATGTTGACACCCTTGAAGTAGTGTTGCATCTCAAATCATGATAAACTATAGGTCAATCGACGTTCAATATGTCCAAAGCTCAAGACAAGGGGCCCCTTATATAGAACTTTAAACCTGTTTCACGTCTCAGTGAGGCGATTGTTTTGCATATCCACACCACAGGGTGAGTTATATAAGAGCTAATTTAGGAAAAATAACTGTTTACTCCCTTAATCAAGTCATCGGGTCTGGTTGAGTTATAATATAGATAATGTGGGGGAAATCCCTTGTTAAGTATTTTTAAGTTATATTAGAGATAATGTAGGGAAATGGCCAGTATACTCCCCATTATTAAGTCTTTTTGAGTTATATTAGAGATAATGTAGGTAAATGGCCAGCTTACTCACCCTTATGAGGTCCTCTGGTCTGGTTGAGTTATAATAGAGATAATGTGCGGAAATCCCCAAGTTTACTCCCCCTTATCAGGTTCTCTGGTCTGGTTGAGTTATAATAGAGATAATGTGCGGAAATCCCCCAGTTTACTCTCCCTTATCAGGTCCTCTGGTCTTGTTGAGTTATAATAGAGATAATGTAGGGAAACCCCCCAGTTTACTCTCCCTTATCAGGTTCTCTGGTCTGGTTGAGTTATAATAGAGATAATGTAGGGAAAGCCCCCATTTACTCTCCCTTATCAGGTTCTCTGGTCTGGTTGAGTTATAATAGAGATAATGTAGGGAAACCCCCCAGTTTACTCCCCCTTATCAGGTTCTCTGGTCTGATTGAGTTATTATAGAGATAATGTGGGGGAAACCCCAGTTCATTCCCTCCCCCTTATCAAGTATTCTGGTCTGGTTGAGTTATAATATAGATAATGTGCGGAAAACCCAAGTGCATATTCCCCTTGTTAAGTCTTTTGGAGTTATAATAGAGATGATATAGGTAAATGGTCAGCTTACTCCCCCTTATCAGGTCCTCTGGTCTGGTTGAGTTATACTAGAGATAATGTGGGGGAAACCCAAAGTTTACTCCCCCCTACCAAGTCCTTTGGTCTGGTTGAGTTATAATATAGATGATGTGGGGGGAAAACAATTTACTCCCCCTTATCAAATCCTCTGTTCTGGTTGAGTTATAATAGAGATAATGTAGGAAAACCCCAGTTTACTCCCCCTTATCAGGTCCTCTGGTCTGGTTGAGTTATTATAGAGATAATGTGGGGGAAAACCCAAGTTTATTCCCTCCCCATTATCAATTATTCTGGTCTGGTTGAGTTATAATAGAGATGATGTAGGA
>JAUELF010150573.1:0-14940 GCA_031471495.1 Clinocardium nuttallii | reverse complement strand
ACTTGTGCGTTGCACCCCACAAGTATACGGTTCATTCCGTAATTAAGTCCCTTTAACGGAATGAATAACATTAATATTATAAAAGAAACAGAAAATCTACTTATCTAAGTGTCTTTATAAGGGTGGTGTGTGGACTTCAGGAAAAACACGCACCCCACAAGTACTCTCTCAGACTTCCGGACAGACCCAAATTAATAACCCACCCTTTTTTCTTCGAAAAAGCGGGGGATAATAATGTGTAACTATAATGCTCATACAAATACTATTTAATATATTTATTTTTTTCTGTTTAACAAAAACCACGTTTCGATGAATTTAGCTTTTACCCTTTCAGGGGAATTACAGCAAAGACATGTGTGTAACATTCACATCCAATTTAAGTAAAAGCTGAATTATATTTCAATTGAGCATAATTAGCCATACGTTATATGCAAGCTATTTTCGACAACAAATAATTTTAGGGTAATACTTAGTCGCAGAATCCCACGACTTATAATTTTAATAGTTTTTCGGAAATGTCATGGGAGGGTGAGTTTTTATTAGAAAGAAACAAATTTAGATGTTTTGAACATATTACAATTGTGTTTCTTCTAAAATGAAATAAATATTCCGATGTTTTAACTATTTGCAGTTTCTTTATTTTAACTCGCATTTAAACTTTTTTGTCTTATTTACGAAGACAAAAGTGTCCATACTAGACTTACAGCAAAACGCCTGAGCAGACTGTTATGTGTCAATATTGAGATAAAAATCATGTTGAATTCTCCTTTTAATAGCAATTTTAACTTTCTGAATGTTATTTTCATGTTCAAAGAGATGTCTTGATTTCTGAAGAATTCATTTTATAATGTTTATTCATGTATATCTAAAATATGAACTGTTTCTACACTAGAACTTAGCAAGTACTGCCCGCATAGAGTTGTAATTTCAGCGCACGCGCATTTTGATATGAATAAGCGAGCACTTGGTCAAAATATTATATTATTTTAGATAAGTATCAACATAAACTGGTAACAAACAAAAATAAGAATCAAATATATGCCTGTTGATCGGTCATGAACGTCAAACGCTTTCTTCTTAGTTTGTGACCTAGTTTTATATTGCCAAAATATGAAGAGAAGTAACTGGACTTGATATTATACGTCTCGAAACGAGTCAACATTTCGAAAGAATGCTCAAACACCTAATATAACAGATAGATAGCTAATATTACACGCTTAAATGATTACATGATCTAATAAAGAATAATTTTAGAAATAAGGAAAATCTAATCATTGGCACCCAATGTATTTCACACTTGCCATATTCTGAATATTCTCGCAAGTAGCATTTCTCTTGCGCCATACATAAACTGTATGCATCAATGATTTAAATGAACAATTTAGCTGATGTGGTGTTTTAAATGTGGTCTACTTTTTAAACAAATGAGGAAACATTTAAACATCTGCGAGATACTTATATTATTATTATTAAAGGGGATGAAGTTCATGTCTTTAACAATTTAACCGTTTTCTCAATGTTTTAAACGTTTAAAGGTTTTCATTGTTGCTTCAGACATGGAAAGGGTTAAATAGCTTTCTAATGCATGTTTTCATTGTTGCTTCAGACATGGAAAGGGTTAAATAGCTTTTTATTGCATGTTTTCATTGTTGCTTCAGACAAGGAAAGGGTTATATAGCTTTTTATTGCATGTAGATTTAACTCCCAAACTGTATTTGTTGAGGTTTTATTGACAAATTTACAAAAAATCCAAAGTCCTGACCAAACGAAATCCTGAAATTTGTATGTGGAATTTTAACAATCCTGGAATTAGTCCTTACTGAAAACATTATGTGTACATTTAGACTATAATGAAAGTCAAGAATGTGTGTGTGTTAAAAAATAAATTAATGCAGTTTTTTCAGGTGACATTGATGCTTTGCATCAACTTTCTCTTGTAACATAATTTTAAAAACAAAACTGATTATTAATGCATCAAATAATAAATATCATATTGATATGGAAAAGTCAATTATAAATTATGCAATGTTTTGATGACAATTAGTGACATTTATCCAGCGAAAATATTGAACCCTTCCCACATATAGTCACATTTTGAAGCATCTGCATATAACATTTTGAAAACATTGGACTAAAGAAGCAATTGCTTCAAATAAGCAATTATTCCTTTTGCCCCAATGTTTTCATTTTTTTAAAACTTCATTTAAATAGTTTTCATAGATAATTTTATATTCATCAGCATGCTGCAGATTTGTTGATTGGGGATTTTTTTTTTTATTAATGCCACCCAAAGCTAATTTGAAATTGCCTTTTTCATTTGGTATCAATTTTATATTTCTCTGATTAAATGCCATACAATGTTAATATTTGATGAATACCAATCATTATAGAAGTCTAAATGGCAGGCGCAACAATGTTAAGTAGTGCAGATCCTATGTAATAATTCCTGTTCAACTCTTTCCCACATATACAAACTTTGACACCTCTGCAGCAGACTACTTTTGCCACAATGTTTGCAAAATTATTATTATATACAGTTATGGTTATAATATATCAGCTAAGAAGTTTAAAATAAACATCCTTTTCTATACTTTTAATGTCTGCATCATAATTTGACATACATTTCTATTTTAGCTCATCAGAGCACAAAGTGCTCAAGGTTTGGCTTTTGTGATTTCCATCTATCATATGTCTGTCAACAATTACCATGGGAACATTTTACATCTATTCATCATAATCATATCATCAAAGTATTATCTTCTTTGTATCTAGGTCAGTAGATTCAAATTCAGAAAAACTGCATGAGGACTCTAGAGGCAACATTTTTCTTCCAATCTTCATGAAAATTCATCAAAACCTATTTTTGTATGTTTTCCTGATATGACCCATATTTGAACATGGACTAGATATCAGAGAAACATTCTTACAAAGACTTGACTTGCTCAAAGTAAAAATGCGACCTCTGGAGCTTTAACAATATTTTCCATCAATTTGGATTAGTGACCTAGTTTTTTTAACACAGTATGACCCATATTTAAACTTCATAGTATTAAGATAAACATTGTGACCAAATGGCTTCTATAGTGTTAACAAGACGTTCCTTAAATTTAGCCTAGTGACCTAGTTCTTGACAAACATGACCTTAATTCGAACTTGGCCTACATACTATCAAGACAAACATTCTTATAAAGTTTCAACATGCTCAAGTTAAGAATGCAGCCTACAGAGTGTAAACAAGATGTCACTTCAATTTGGCCTAATGACCTTATTTCTGACCCAATAGGACCAATATTCAAACTTGACCTAGATATCATCAAGACAAACATTCTGACAAAAGTTTCGACTTGCTCAAAGTAAAAATGCTATCTCCGGAGTGTTAACTAGATTTGCCTTCAATTTGACCTAGTGACCAACTTCTTCACCCAACATGACACATATAACTTGACCTAGATAGCATTAAGACAAACATTCAGACAAAATTTCAAACTGCTGAAGCAAACAAGAGCTGTCCGCAAGACAGCATGTTCGACTATTTGGCCATTTGATACTATAGACAACAGTTGTTACTATAGACAACAATTGTTACTGAGATACTATAAATCAAGTTGGATAAGACTTGTTTGAATAGCATCTGCTGTTTGTGAGAAAACGCCATGCATGCAAAACTTTAACCCAAATTTCTAACTACAAAAAGGGCCATAATTATAATAAATTCACTCAGGAATTACCTAACCTGATTGTTCGATACCTTTAAAGACTACATTGAATTGTAAATTAATCATTGATTGGTTAAATTACCGAGATATGTGCATGATAGTACCATGCATGCAGAACTTTAACCAAATTGTCAAACAAGGGCCATAATTTGTACTAAATGCATTTAAGAGTTATCTAACTTGACTGTCTGACACCCATAAAGACTTGAATGAAGTTTCAAGTCAATATCATTAGTGGTTACCGAGATATATCCATGAAAGTACCTTGCATGCAAAACTTTAACAAGAGTTACTAAGTAAAGAAAGGGGCCATAATTTGCATTATATGCTGAAAAGAGTTATCAAACTTGATTGTTTATATAGGTTGGATGGTTGGGAAGGGTTGTATAAAGTTTCAATGCCATGCATCAAGTAGTTACTAGGATATGGACTCTTAATGTCGTTGCACACAAGACTTTAACCAGAACTTCCAAGTTAAATAAGGGCTATAACTTGCAGTCAATACAGGATAGAGTTATCTAACTTGATAATCTACATAGGTGTGATGGTTGGGAAGGTTGTATAAAGTTTCAATGCCATGCATCAAGAAAATACAGAGATAATTTTGGACTCTTAATGTAGTTGCGCGCCAAACTTTAACCAACATTTCTAAGCAAAAAAGGGGCATAATTGTGTCAAAATATGATAGAGTTAAAGGGCTTGTCCAACATTGTCATTAGATGATGTCCAATAAGTGTGTGAAGTTTTAAAGCAATAGCATCTGTGGTTTGGGAGAAAAAGCCTCGCATGCAAAACTTTTACCAAAATTTCTTAGTCCAAAAAGGGGCATAATTGTGTCAAAATATAATATAGAGTTATGGGACTTGTCCTGAAAAGTAATTTGATGATGTCCAATAAGTGTGTGAAGTTTCAAAGCAATAGCTTCTGTGGTTTTTGAGACAAAGCCTTGAAAAACTTTAACCAAAGTTGCAACACCAACCCCGACACACAAGTGACTGTAAAGCTCTCATATTCTTCGAATAGTCGGAGCTTTAAACTCTGTACCTGATAAGGATAAAGATGGAAATGTTTTGTTTTTTTTATAAAAACTCGTCATCCCATGGCATTTCGGAAAAGCTATTAAGAAGATAAGTCGCAGGCTTCTGCCCGGCAACTAATAAATATTGAGTGGCATTGAAAACAATTTGGCAAAAGGAGAAATTGCACCTTATGAGCAATTTTTGTTGTTGTCAAAATGATTTCAAGTCGTCTGCTACAGTTGCGTCAAAATGCATTTACAGGTTGGAAAGGACTAACAAGGGTCAAGTTTATTCCTCCCTCTTCTTATTATTATTGCCTTCCAGTAAAAATTTAGTTCCAAAGATATTTTTGTTTAAAAAAAACATAAGTGAAAGGCAAATGTAAGTACCTTGCAATATTAATAAATGGAATGGTGAATATCAGTTAAAATCACTTACCTATGTGAGTAAACAGCAAACAGCATATGAAATAGAGACAAAAGTACAAAAGATAAGTACTTGAACTATCATAAATTAAACAAGTAAATGTGGTATTGCAAGCAATACAAAGCCTCCTACTGGACTAAGAGAGCACATTGTGTATTGTATGTGCATTTTTGGACAAAAACAGCAATACATTTTGGATACAGTTCTATCAAACATTTTTCATTTCGATCTCAGACCTGTAAGTGTTACCTTGACCTTTGCGGTCTGTGTCTTGTGCACCACATGTCACCTCATCATGGTGAACATGTGTGCCCAGTTAATTGGGAATGCTATGATGCTTTGTTGAGATGTGAGGTGACAAGGTAATCCTATCAAACAGTACTCATTTTGACTGACATTTGACCTCTAAGTGTGACCTTGAAAGCTTATATAGTTCCTCTTCATAAGGTGATTGAACAGTTGTTTACAAAATGCAATATAAATATACAAAGTGTATTGAGTAACTAACCATGAATAGAAAAAAATAAAATAATAGAGAGATATATATTGCTTAAACAAGTGAAAGACGGAGTGCGGCCAGATACATTGTTAACTGCATCATGAACTGATACATGTATATAAGCAGATATCTTCCAGGATCCCTTGACCTTGGCTTTCAAATAAATTAATTACACTATCAATTCATGTAGTAATTAGTTCTTATTTTGGTAAATTGTATTCTAAATAAAAAGAAATACAACCCCAGTAGTGTTAAGAATTAGACATTATTTGAGTAACCTTTCATAATTAGAATCATGTTACTTCGTTAAATATTCTTTCATTATTATAAAAAGAAAGGTTTTCATTACCATAAAGTATTGTTTGTAAATTAACAGATCAATTCTGAAATAGGTTGTTTCTAGTTGAAAGATATAATTTACATTCAAATAAATAGTGCTGATTCGATTATATCGACGAACCACAACGACACAGAGGCGAATCGTTTTTCCAATAAAGATCTTGGTTAAGAGAACTGCAATTGTTTCGCAGTCTTGTATGAAAGTTTTGATTTGTTTCTATCTCCAACATTATATAGTTTATTAGATTTTGGTTTATCCCTATTTATAAGTGAATTAAACAACGACAGAGAATTTATATTCCGTATGTTAAGTGGTAGACCATTCCAATCATTTATTACTGCAGGTTAAATGATTTTTTATACAAGTTTGTCCTACAGTATATATTTCTCAGATTGCTTGAATTACGATTTTAAGTTGTAGTGTTAGCATACTGTGGAACAAGAGAGGATAGACAGTTATGCACAAGACCGTTCATCATTTTAAAAAACAATATAAGTCTGTATTTCCTCCTTCTCTCTAATAACGATTCCCACCCAGATTCGTTTTGAAGATTTGCAAGAGGCACCAGTTAACTGCAACCTGTAACGATGCGCGCTGCCTCATTTTCTACTTTATCGAGTTCCTCCTTCTGGTATTGGGGTACACTCTCCCAGCTTACGTCGTCGTATTCAAGAACTGATATAAGTAATGAGAAATAGATAACTTGCAGAGTAGAGCTGTCAAGGCAATATTTGATACGGCGCATAACGTTAACACGTTTCCAGGCCTTTTCTATAATGTTTTTAATGTGGAAATTCCATGTGCCATCATTAGAAATGAAAATACCCAAATGTTTGTGGTTTTGTACGCCACGGTATTTCAATATTGGACATAAACAGATTAGGGTTACCATGTTTATTTCGTTTGCGAGATACAATAAGAGATTCAGATTTAGAAGGATTAAATTTTACAAGCCACTTTACCGCCCAATCGTTGATTATATCAATATCTTTCTGTAATATTTCTCCAGTAATATTTGAATTCTCTACACAACAATTGATAAAATTGTGTCGTCTGCGAATAGGTTAATATTAGAGTCAATATTGTTCACTATGTCATTGATATAGACTGGAAATAGTAACGTTCCAAGGATAGATCCCTGTGGAACGCCAGGATTAATAGAACAAAAGTCTGGAGATCCTTGAGTAATTACAACTCTCTGTGACGTATCTGACAAATAGTCAGAAAACCAAGATAAGAGCTTTCCACCGATATCAACAGCTTGTAACTTAAATATTAGACCCGTATACCATACTCTATCGAAGGCTTTACTTATATCGAAAAAGATCATACGAAACTCTAACCCTTCATTAAGAGGTTTATATAGTTGATTATATAAGAAAGTCACTTAGTTTATGGTTGAATCTCCTGGTAAAAACCCAGACTGAAAGGGTGTCAAAAGTGTGTATCTTTTAAATTATTAAAACATGTTTAAAAATTAGTTTTTTCTAAAACTTTCTCCATATAATTTAAAAGAGAAACTGGTCTATAGTTTGACGGAAGAGAAGGATCGCTTTTTTTGAAAATCGGACATACATAAGAACATTTCAAAGAAGATGGTAAAGTACTTATACCAACTGATCGATTGAACAGGTTGCATATATTATAAGCTAATTCATTTACAGCTTCTACCAGTATTCGATTATTAATGTCATCAGGACCAGATGCCTTACCTTAAGCTAAATTTCTCTAAAATTAACAATACTTCAGCTCTTATAATGCTAATTCCGTTGATGGAATGACCGACATGACGACGATAGTCATTTGGTAGCTCATTTGAAGACTCGTCAAGTAAGGATTGACTGCAAAAGAATTTAGGACGTTGGCTTTATCTATCTCGTCAACGACTAATGTGTCTGTAGGAGCGTCTAATAATGGTGGTAAGAAGGTAGATGTAGCAGGTTTCATAAACGACTTAAGGGTCTCCCAACAGTCCATGGAAGTTAAAGAACCAGTACGTTATTATGATGTTAAATGCTCCAGATAGTTTTGCTTACTTTGTCGAATTAGTGAAATTCCTTCATTTCTCAAACATTTGAATTTTAACTAGTGCTGTGGACGATTTGATCAGCTTGCTTTCCGAAACGATCGTTTCCTCTGGCGGATTTTTCTTTTGATAGCACAAGTTATCGAATGGCATTGGCAACCTTTAGAACTTCATCAAATTGCCTCATGATTGAAGAAGGGGCTACATCAGGGATTGGATTGCGCTAAACGATCATATCACTTGTGTTGTCAGTATGTTGAAACATTGTATCATTTTGTGCTTGAATGTAAAGCATATAATGATTTAAGGTTAATTTATATACCAACATGTTTCTGTAGTAATCCTACAATTGCAAAATGCAACTGTTTAATGAGCCAAACGAAAGAAAATGTGTTATATATGTATCTCACTTATCTGCTTGTTATAATTATGATGTGTATTGTGTTTTGGCCGGTGCCCATATCACTAATAAAGATGTTTGGGCTTGACTTTTAACTCGGTTATATATTCCATGTTGTTATTAAGCGGAGAAAGATCTGTTTCATTATATAAAAGAGTAAAGTATCAGAAATGTATCATGATGTACAAGGCCCGTAATAATCAAACTCCAACTTACATTACAAACAGTTTAAATCAAGTCATTAACATAAATGCCAAATATTACTTAATGTCTGTCCTTTTTCTCAGTATTGAATTGGAAAAGCCAAAAACAAATATATAGAAAAAGTCTTTCACTTATATAGGGTCAGACCATTGGGAAAAATTACCTCTCCATATAAAAACATCGGAATCTCTACATTTAAGTTAACATGTTTTATACATTTCATAGAAAATTTACTGTAACATTTTATGATTCTGTAATCTATTGAGCAAATGTACATACACATTGTTTTACTGGAAAAAATGAGAGTCTCATGGAAGATAAGTTTTTGTAACTAAATGAGCTATTTTTACCCTCATTAATAAAGTTATTATTATTATTATTATTATTATAGTTTCATGTCGGTTTTCACAGAAGTGATTTCCATTTCATATTTCATGTCCTGTTGAAACGTCATAAGTTCCTGTTGGACAGTTTGTCAGACTGTCGTGTAGTAGCAAATGAGATAGGACTACGACCTGGAAAACCACACGCGGACACACTTGACTCATATACTGTTTTTTACTTTTGTCCGATTTGAGGTTCATTTCACGTCCCCGCGAAGTAATATAAGGGCTGCCAGCTGAAAAGCGAGTTTATGCGTGGTACTTAAACGTAAACCGCAACATTCAAAGTGGATTAACTTACGCGACACTTGTTAGGCATCATATACATACCATACCATCCTGAAAAATCATTCAATATGTTGGTAATAACACCTGATACCAAGGATGCCAAAGAATAATTTCGGCCAATCATTTTGAGTTAATCAATTACTTGTAATGATTGCGTTATAACCGAGCACCGGTAGCCCAGTCGGGGGCGACGCGGGTTGTCCATCCATGGGTTGTAAGTTAGAATCCCGGCTCGGTCAACCTTCTTTCCGACGTTGACAAAAGTCAATGCGACAGGCGTCATTCGTCTTCCACCAATGGGCTTATTCTATGTGGAAAAGCAGCCAGTTGCTTGGGAAAATTGCTGTGTGTTGTACTGGAAAAAAGCAATCACAATGTTATGAATGAGTGAACGCTTTATGAGCGGAACGGAACGTGAGTGGAGCGGAACGGATCGGAAGGGAGCGGAGCGTGAACGGTAAATTTGTCAATTTCAAGATGTTCTTAACTGTATGAGGAAACCTCGAAACACATGAGTAATTTAACTGGCCGCCGTGGTATGACTGGAAAAATGTTTAAAATGGAGTGAAACCCCATTCAATCACTGATTGCGTTATGAAACATTTTAAATTCACTGAAAGCGCCCGGAGGAAGCACAAATAACGCATATTGAACCTAATTGAGTTACACATTGTGTCTTAAAAGAGGGAAAAGACACTTTGACACTCATCTTATTATGAGCTTTAAGGGGGTTACATGTCTTTGGATTAAGGATTAAATAAGAAATACTGCAGTCCTTCCATTTTTAGGATATTTCCGGATAAAAGTCATTTTCTTCATCCGGGTTAAAGATGAAACTGTAAAACGTTAGTAAACAATTTAGTTCCTAGCAAAATCAATGTTCAGTTTTGACATTGCTAGTAAATAAAAGGCCTTGAACAAACAAGCGGAAGTGATCAAACGTAGTTGTCGTCGAATACAAATAGTCATAAAGTTATGTGGTCGGGGATTGATTACCGATCAGTGGTTAAATATTACATAACGGAACACAATCCTTTCTGTAAATGAGTATCTTAGGTTTATAGGAATATGCATGTGCACAACCTTTGTCATACTTTATACAGTGAAATGTACAACGTGTTCATTGACTACAAAACTCACATGAACTAGCTAATAACATTGACTCCAACAAAGGAATATTCATATACATGTATCTATTTAAGATAAATGTGAATGTATAGATTGTGATATTAGTGAATACTTGCACACTCAAGTAAATGGCTTTTGTATCATTTTGAAATCGTTTAAGCTATTCATAAAAGTTGCAAAACAAAACAAGGCCACAAGAACTGAGACATAATCTAATGATATTTAAACAAAAGCAATCATGACATGGCACAACTTCACAACAGTGCACTGTCGATATGCAAACATGCATTTTAATCAAAATGTATGTGTGTCATCAGATTGAAAACCGTTATCTGCTATCAAAGAAGGCTCACTTGGTAAACATCAATGTATATATACATGAACATGAACACAGCATGCTTCGAACATATTGCAATGTATGTCAAAGGGAAACAACATATGATTCAAAATACATAAACCGGTGATCTATTTCCCTTGGCCAGTTATGTGGCTGTGTAGTTCTTTTTATATACACTCAGCGTAAAAAGAAACGTACATTTTTCATCATGGTATTTTTTATATATATAATGAATATATTTGTGAATTAATGCTTTTATCTAAGTCAGTAGTTCTGTCTTATGTAATTAAAGTTGAAAAAGCGAGGGTTATTATTAATTGTTTATCGGTAGCAGCACAACCTATACAAATCACATTTTCCCGTGCGCACGGTGAGCACGTGTATGTTGTTGAATTCGATACATGCATCGCCGTACTACACAACCCTGCAAAGCAGGAAAACACGTTAAAACGAAACACGAAAGGTTTATAATCATGCCACGTCTCGGCGAAAACATCCGAAACCAAGCCATTGGATTATTGGAGGTTGTTGTCAGTTGTAGAGACGTCGCACAACGCTTTAAATGCCATGTGAGCACTATAACCCGGCTGCAAAACCGATACAACGCGTTTGGTACTGTTGCCGACCGACCACAATCAGGCAGGCCACGTGTGACAACCATGAGACAGGACGTCAATATCCGGGTCTCCCACCTTCGGAATCGGTTCCAACCAGCATCTGACACAGCCAGGGGAACAATTGGCACCCACGGGTATGTGAAAACAATATTTTATGAAACTTTTTAAGAAAACTAAAAATTCTAGAGCATTTTGATTTTATCCGTTTTATAGCGATGTTATGATGTTTCAGGCGCACGGTTGCTGCCATTCCACAACAGGTGCTTAGGCAGGTAATTGTGTCAATGCGCCGTTGTCAGGCCTGTCTATGCCTGTTGCAGCTACACCAGATATTAAATTTTGTGAAGTCCGTCAACTCTGCGTCTGAATACGATGTGCGTTTCGTTTTGCGCTGAGTGTAGTGTAAGTTTCGAAACATGTCTCTTTTGCCCTAGCTAGAATACTTCTGAAATAACTAGCTATTATGGAAAATAAAGTTTATATGGCTACAATTATTGAGTTGACATCAGGAGAAAAGCACAGGACTAACGCTAGCTATTATACATTGTCTTTTTGGATGATGTTGCAGGCATTAACTGTTAATACAATTTGAATGTTCAAAATTCAACGACTTATAGGCATCGAGGAAATTGGATAATTTTTAAAAATGCGTCTTAAGATTTGAAAGTGCAGTTTGACTGGTATTTGTGCCACGATCGCGTCCACCCGTCGATATCAATTACAGCAAGCTGATTTGCTATATCGGACAAATGGTTTCAATCCATCTGGGAAAGTCATTTATAGTTTACAGAACAAAATTATACATTGCCAATGGAAACTTTGAAATTTGTTTAACAACAACTTTAGCATAACTTATGTGCTGTAGTTGACAATGGATCAACATTGACATAACAGACTCGAAAATATATTACGCTTTTGATAACCATTTATATGTAGGTTCGACTCAATTTAACGTTGCTACATTCCCTACAAAACACTGTTGTTGTGCCTTTATCGTCAAGCATGTACACATGCCACACGACAATGGTCCTTTTCTGTTTGACGATAATAAGAAACATGTGCAGTTAGAGCACAAACATAACTAGGGGAGGCAATTATGCCTTGACTCCTTTGAATTCAAAATTCACATAATTTCCCTTAACTGAAAGATAATCATGCCTACAGGCTAAATAGTTATTAGAGAAACCAGTTCGTGCAAAGTCGGTTTAGATTGGAAGATACACAATTAGAAATAACACCAAACCCGTGATATCACAAACTATGTAATAACATTGTGTATACTTACCTTATTATTATTAATGATAGAAGTGTTCCGTTTGGAAAGTTTTTTGTAAGTTTGCTTTCAAGAGACTGGAATTAAACCATCATAATAAAATTGTTCTAGATAATTTCCAGATATTTTGATGATATTGTGAAGGTATTTATCGATTAGATTGATTGCCGTAGACAGCGACACTTCATTGTATGGAAAGTATATAGTGTTCCAACTTACCTGGCTGTTTATTCACCATGTAGCAGTTCACTTATTACGGATAAACACACGTGGATGCTAACAATATATCAAACACTAATACCCTGATAATATTATAATGAATACGTTGTCCAGGATATTTCAGTTGCGTTCGAATTTCATATCATATAGTTAATAGTATATTTACAATTGATTTCGTTAATTACGAAATCAGGTAATCATAATTCGTACTTACATTGATTTATGTACTCATTAATGTTCTCCGGTAGATAGGAGCAGTAAATATACGCAAACAGAATCGACTAATACATTGGTATCTTATGATGCTCTACAACCATTGTAATCATTACACCACTGAAGAGCTTTGATTTAAATGAGCATCTAGCAGACCGCCTCGAAGGTGCCGTTGTAGATTGTCCGCTCGTGTTTGGGAGGTTGCGGGTGCGATCCCCGGCCGAGTCATACCAAAGACATTATAAATTGTTGTAATGGCTGTCCCCTTAACAGTCAGGTTTGCTGGGTTACTACTATTACGACCGACTGGTTTGTATCAGGATAAATAGACCAGTAAAACTGGTAACGTACCAAGAAAAGACATTGACATAACAATTTTAAAAGCGGCGTAAAACACCATACAAGTAATGGGGTTCGAACAGTTTCACCGACACTCAGCACGGTGACAACCAGTAGTGAGCAGTACTATTTCCTGTGCTGTACATAATATCTTCTCAGATAGTGACAAGGTCATAAATGTAAACGCATATACATTTACAGAGACAGTAGACATACCCGATGAAAGAAGGGTGTGGTAAACATTATGGCAAATAGGGATTGTGCTGAGAGTGTTTGACATACCTCAAGATAACCAGCCTACAGGTACAAAGTACAATAGCAAATATTCCAACGAGAATCCTATCTCGGTATGCATCTACGACGCAAGCGATCTTTTTTCAGAAGAGACATAAAATAAAAAGAAGTTTTATATCATTTGATGGATAAACGGCGTTCTACACGGGCTGAACACGTAACTAAACTGGACAGACGGAAAGAGTCCTTACCGAAAAAAATATTTTCGATGTTGATGCCCTGGGAACACATTTGGCATCCAACAAGAATCTGCTAGTGAAAAAAACAAAAACATAGTCAGGAATCTGCTAGAGAAAACAAAAACATAGTCAGATGCTGAGAATCAAGTACCTGAGATTCATAAGAAAGTCTAGTATTGACTGGCATTGCGTTACATAAGTTGCTGAAATATAAGTTTACTTATCATTAAATGTGACAAACTTTTGGAAACAAACGGCATAAACATGACGTTAGATGACCATGGGCGTAAATCCTGAATCATCATAAGGATCTATATCCAACGATGTAAGGTAATTTAACGCCCCTTTCCTGTAGACAACACATCATCTGCAGACGAAATTTAAAACATCTAGGCAAAACTATGAAAATCTCTATAAATGTAAGTGTGCGATTATTAAAAGAGTTGAGAATATTGTGGAAAAAATGGTAATTGCTCGTTATAATTAATTTCTACTTTTGTCACAATTTTATCAAAAGTCGTTTACTTCAACAGCGTTAAAAGTGTCTATATATTAAAAGAAATAGTTAAAAAATATTCTTCCACCTGGGACTACAGAGATTGCAGTAGACATTAATGCATATTACAACAGAAACATTGGTCGGAGAACGAAGAAAGCAACGCAGATTTCGCATATTAAAGAATTATATATGCGGCTTGACATCTTATTTTTCAAGACCATGCTAAATCTGTTGTTGTTCGAACTATCTAAAGCGGCGATTGATTGTTTGGTGCTTTCAACAGTTGTTCGGTTATATCATGACGTTTCCAGTGTAAGTTTACAGTACAATGTTCGGTTATATCATGACGTTTCCAGTGTAAGTTTACAGTACACTGTTCGGTTATATCATGACGTTTCCAGTGTAAGTTTACAGTACAATGTTCGGTTATATCATGACGTTTCCATTGTCAATTTACAGTACAATGTTCGGTTATATCATGACGTTTCCAGTGTAAGTTTACAGTACAATGTTCGGTTATATCATGACGTTTCCAGTGTAA
>JAUELF010150572.1:0-25150 GCA_031471495.1 Clinocardium nuttallii | reverse complement strand
ACAGAAAGAGACTAATGTTAGGCGGAAGGAAATACACGATGGTTTCATCTAGCATTGAGACAGAAAGAGTCGGGATGCAAGGAGGAAGGAAATACACCATGGTTTCATTTAGCAATGAGACAGAAAAAGTCGGAATATTAGGGGGAGGGATATACACCATGGTTTCATCTAGCATTGAGACAGAAAAGAGCGGAATGGAAGCGAAATTAAGATACACCGTGGTTTCATCTTATCTTTCCTTTTTGACAGAAAGAGACGGGATGTTAGGGAGAAAATGATACGTCACGGTTTCATCTAGCGTTGTGACAGAAAGAGACTAATGTTAGGCGGAAGGAAATACACGATGGTTTCATCTAGCATTGAGACAGAAAGAGTCGGGATGTAATGAGGAAGGAAATTGAGACAGAAAAGAGCGTAATGGAAGCGAAATTAAGATACACCGTGGTTTCATCTATCTTTCAGTGTGACAAAGTGACGGGATGTTAGGGTGAAGGAAATACACCATGGTTTAGTCATGCATTGAGACAAAGAGACGGGATATATAGGGGAAGACAAAACACCATGTTTTTTTCTTGCATTGCGACACAAAGAAATGGGATGTTAGGGGGGAGGAAATACACCGTGGTTTTATCTTGCATTGAGACAGAAATAGACGGGATGTTACGGAGAAGGAAATACACCATGGTTTCATCTAGCATTGAGGCAGAAAGAGACGGGGTGTTAGGGAGAAGGAAATACACAATGGTTTATCTAACATTGAGACAGAAAGAGACGGAATGTTAGGAGGAAGGAAATCCACGATGGTTTCATCTTTAATAGTGCCAGAAAGAGACGGGATGTTAGGGGGAAGGAAATACATCATAGTTTCATCTAGCATTGAGACAGGTTTGGATGGATGTTAAGGAGAATTAAATACTCCATAGTTTCATCCAGCATTGAGACAGGTTTGGATGGATGTTTAGGAGAATGAAATACGCCATGGTTTCATCTAGCATTGAGACAGAAATAGACGGGATGTTAGGGGGAAGGAAATACACCATGGTTTCATCTAGCATTGAGACAGAAATAGACGGAATGTTAGGAGGAAGGAAATCCATGATGGTTTCATCTTTAATAATGCCAGAAAGAGACGGGATGTTAGGGAGTAAATTATACAGCATGATTTCATCTAGCATTGTGACAGAAAGAGACGCAATGTTAGACGGATTGAAATACACCATGGTTTCATCTTAATTGTAACAGAATGAGACGGATGATGGTGAATATAATACACCATGGTTTCATCTATTATTGAGACAGAAAGAGACGGGATGTTAGGGGGAAGGAAATACACCATAGTTTCATCTAGCATTGAGACAGAAAGAGACAGGATGTTAAGGATGAGGAAATATCCCATGGTTGTTAGGGAGAAATTGATACGCCATAGATTCCTCTAGCATTGTGACAGAAAGAGACGGGATGTTAGGGAGAAAATGATACGTCATGGTTTCATCTAGCATTGGGACAGAAAGAGACTTATGTTAGGTGGAAGGAAATACACCATAGTTTCATCGAGCTTTGAGTTAGAAATAGACGGGATGTTATGGGGGAAGGAAACACACCCTGGTTTCATATTGCATTGATACAGAAAGAGACGGATTGTTAAGGAGAATAAATTAACACTTATGTTCTAGTCAGATACACATAATACAAACAATATACACACCGTTCTATGATTGAGTGCTGCAATGACACATCGGGCTATACGATATTGCGCTTGACCTTAAATTGATATTGGAGCAGCGCTCTGGATCAGCTCGTCGGAGTCGTCTCCGATGCAAATCATCCCCTTGGTGTGCTATGTATTTTTCAGTCAAATTATTTTCGGCGTTTCTAATCTTGACATACGTGTACCTACGTTAATTAAATTACATTTATTAACGTTATCAGTCATAAGACTATTATCAATATTCTTTTTGATAGCTTTCAAAAACACTTTGACAAATAGTGTCCGTTTTGTTCTCATATATATTCATTCCGTCTCTAAATTGTCATTCCCTTTGCATACTGTTGCGTAAGATAAGTGCGACATTTAAAATATGTCATTGTTAACATACTGCGGATCACTTATACCCAAGGTCAGGCTTAACTACTAGATAAACATCGATTTTATTAACTCGGGTTTATATTTTAGCTAGAATAATGAAATCTGCCCGTATTCCCGCTGTAAAATCCTAACAGCTCAATTTTATCAAATTTAACTTTTCCTTGGTGGAAAACTGTGTCAAAGCTCATGTTAAACAGCTAACGCCGAAAATATCTCTGGAAAAACGATATCGAAAAGAACCGCACGAAGAGCCTCCATGATTATGTCACATAACGGTGTAACACAACTAGTAACACATTTTATTTTATTTCTGCCCGAATTTGAATGTCTGTTTTACACATACGCGGAGAGTGAAGGCCCTGATGAGACTTGCGGATGCACATGGTCGCTAGATTCTTCAACCTACGGCGATGCAACAAGACCCCTAAATTCGCCTGACGCATATCATAATGTTTAGTGTGTATTTTCATTTCCTGGTAAGCTTTACCCTTAACAATAGATCTATCTTATTGTTAAATCTTCCCCTTATTATAATCTGCAATTTGTTGGTTCTTTTAACATTCTTAGATTAATTCCCTATGTTTATCATTGATTTTCTGAGAACATATCCGTGTATAACAAAATGAGATCATAATGCAGTTTGCGGAAAATATATATATACGTAATAGATTATATCGTGCAATGAGCAGATTATGGGATATATATAACAATGGTTTATCAACTTTTTGTTTACATGTCTACTTGTATGATACACTTTTTGTTTACATTACTTATTTTTAGAAATGACGTAATCGCCTAAACTACTTTTCTAAAATATAAATGGGCCGTTCAACCAGAAAACAAAAAGTGTTGACTCATGTGGACTTTCTGTTTCAGGAATCAATAGCTCTTTCCCCTGAGACGGAATGTATGGGCCCGGATAAGCCCGCGCTGAGTCCATAATGTTGGTGTTCTCGTGGAACGGCTCAATGTGTATAGTATAGCAGTCAAAGCAGAACAAACACAAATAAAAAACAGAAATAACCTTATTATTGTTGAAAAATACATTTCGCCATATTTTAACAATGCAAATAGAAATCGAAAAGAATATCTTTATGTAAGTCACATGGAGATTGCATGTTCAGTCTTACTTCATGAACTGTCTTTCTTCGTTGAAAATGTAGCATACATTGGCCTAGACTGTTTATTCTACCATGATCAATTCATAGGTAACCTTGTTTAAATACAAGCGAGTTCTGACCTATAATGAGAAGCGTAGATACATGTTTCCACAAGTAGATTTAAATCTACACACATCCACGATAAACGACAAAGTTCTATCGTCAATCTACGAGAAAGGGTTCACGAACAGCCTGACCTACCAATGGATTCCTCTTTCATACAGCAGTTCCGACAGATTATAAGCATGCAATGTTTCTTCTTGTTATATATAATAACTTTATCATTTATTTACAGCTAGTGTTTATGACCATTCTTATCACTAAAGGTTTCGTAACGTGTCTTATACATGGTTACCTACAACAGTGACGGTATCCTTTTTCAAAAAAGAATCTCTCCAATTTAAACGACGACTTAGCATCACAATTGTCTTGATTATAGTATTCTTTATTTAAACTTTGAGTGTTATTTGAGCTTCCATAGCCTAGAATAACTTAAAACAACGACCTTCATTCATTTTCAAAAGACGGCGGTTGACATACATATCATTATCGCACAACTGTCTATATTTTCAGAAAATGATATGACATGGTATGTATCCGACGTCATATAAAATTACACCACCTATCAGTTCCGACTTTGATCATGTTGATTTACTCAATTGAGTACGAAGTTTAACCCTTTTCAACTTGCGCACGCATTTGGACGCATCTGCAGCAAACTAATTTTGAAAACATTGTGGCAAAAGAAGTAATTGCTCATAATTAGCAATTTCCTCTTTTGTGAGATTATTTTCAACTCTATTCAATAATAACACTTTTATTGATAGGGTTTTTTTGAAAGTCGTCTACCTTATTTTTGTCATATATTTATCAAGCAGACGACTTTTACATATCTTATCAGATAAATGATTTAATTTGGCGCATTGATTTTACACGTGATATCTAACAAGAGACCATTTTTAACACATCGTCAGATCACTTAACCATTTACCTGATTTAAAATTTGTTAAGTCGTATGTTTCTGAAATATAGAAGGGATTAGTTGTAGCTGTTTGATAATCGGATGTTTGCTTTTGAAATATGTTAGGAAACAGTATGGAATATTGCTTATTTTGATCATGTTCTTCATTTTTTATTTTGTTTTTAAAATTCTTCTGATAAAAAAGCGCATCATATTGTTTGTGTAAGGAAAATGTTAAGGGTGCATACCATATAAACGAAAATATCTCGTGATAACTTCATTGCACACATTGAATTCGCTAGGTTAGCTTCGAGGAAAATTAGTTACAGAGAACGTTTGAGAAGTTGAATCGTTAACTCAAGTTTTTTAAAGTCTTAAATCTGAAAAAATGTATGGTTATTTTAGATGCTCTAAATGTAACCAGGGATGGGAAAGTGCTCATGTCTACAAGAAAGGAACGGGGGTAAGTATTTTTAAGAGCTCTGTGCGTATTTAGTAATGTTAAATCCATTCTCTAACCTAAAAGCGTGTGCTGCTGGAAGTCTAATATTGTCTCAGTGAAACGTTTGTCTTGTCACCAACATATTTATATGGTAATCATTATCATCCCACTTATCCTTTCACTCATACGCCATTTCTGCAGCAGACGACTTTGAACGTATTTTGTTAAAACATAAAAAATCTCCAAAATAGAATGGATAACCTATGACTAAAAGTGGAAAACATTGTGGCAATAGGAGAAATTGCTCGTTCTGAGCAATTCCTTCTTTTGTCACTATGTTTTCATAAAGCAGTCTGCTGCAGAGGCGTCTGGAAGCGTCTATATGAGGGAAAGGGTTTAGAAACGAGAAATATTGAAGAAAAAAAGAAGCATAAATATTGTGTAAGATATTATGGGTCTTATTCGGGGTTTATAAGTTCAAAAATAGGAATTAAACAGGGATACACAAGTTCGATGTTATTACTTCTATTGTTTGTTGATGACATTATGAATAATATTGATTCAAACATAGATGGAATATTCACATATGGTGCGGTAAAACATTTCATGCTCTTATTTGCGGACGGCACTGTCCCTTTTGCACACACTCCAGAAGCTTTCATGTCAATGCTACATGATCTTGAATTATTGCATACTTTCATATTGTTCCGTTCACTTTTTATCGAAGAAAGTGGTCATGATTATAGGTTATTGCATACTTTCACATTGTCCCGTTCACTTTAAATTGCAGAAAGTGGTCATGACTTTTCGAGTGTGACCGGTGTCAAGGATTGAGCATCACCGTAGATGAGGATGTGCGAAAATTCCACATAATTAACATGCTAGGGACTATTTGTTTATGTGAACAAATATAGATGACCTAAATATTATTATTATACATCACGTGAATTATCATGTACTGATCATGGACACTTTCTGACTGTCTCATGCTAACTGTACGTTTTTGATCTCCTCGACACAAAAATGGACTGCACAATAAATGTATGATGTATTTTTTAAATCTTGATAAAGACGAAGACTTTGTGATCGAACATTCGATAATGAAAGAGTTTTAACGATCTAAAGTGTTTAACTGACTTTCTTCCCTTTGGAAGACAAAGTTTTCACCGTTATAATTACAATATGAAAGTATGCAATCATACTAAAAATACTTTTGGAAGCGGTGTCGAAACAAAACATTCCGATATTAATTGTAAAAATGGTTTGTTGCCGTGATATACTAAAATGAACATTTGTGAATAAATGTTCTTCTGACTTATTTTAGTTTTAAGTAAAACTATTTCATTTTATGTGAACTTGTACATCGCTGGTACAATTAACTCAATACATCTCCTATTTACAAGTGTTTTGTTTATTAATATTTTATCTATTCTAGTTAAAACTAAAAGTATTTATCAAGCACGGAAACGTGCGCTTTCAATTCAATATCATTCCAAAAAAAGTGTTTTGATTCTGGGAAACTTAATAGTTTTCAACAATACACTCCTTTTCTATGGACCAGGGTGATTAAGACTAACTACCGTCATAATAGGCAGGCAATTTGATTCATATATTTTAAAAACATCTGCAGATCGGCTTTAATGTGACGCGACACATTTTATATTTCCAGCACTACAAACAGAAATGTAAGAAATGCGATATCTACATTACCCCGTACAAAGTGGAGCCCACCGTTTGTAGACTATGTCAGATGGAATCGAAGGACTGCACCTGTACTGACAAAAAGTCCGACCCGAAAAAACCTCATCGTAGTGACCTGTGTGAGAAATGCCAAAGTGGACGCCCATGTCAGTTTTAGATGCCTCGCGTAATCGGTGTCCTTGGTCCAGTTTTGCTTGACCATACTAACCGTTGTCCAGGTTTTCACGACGATAGTGAAATGTTGCTTATCATTATGAACTTATATTTTGATTACATTTCTTTTTTATCATTGTTACATGTGGTGGGGGTGGAAACAAACTCTTTTTAAATTCGATAAACAACACATATTCTGTAATTATATTTAAAGTTTAAACCATTCATTTGTTAAAACAGTAGACATGTGCGGTGCAGAAGGTAAACCAACTTTATGGTATTTGCCTAAGCTATTGGATCAAAAGTAACAATAATAATTAAAGAAAATTTAGTGCAGACCGAGATCAAACCGATCGGATGTGTATGTTGATCTGGTTCTTCGCCAAGTACAAACAACATGTTGTTGGTTTTTCTTGAGTACAAATTATTGAGACCTATCAATGTACATGTCGCTGACAGGATTATGTTTCTGTAACTTTACTTATAAATTATATAAGCCTTTGTTATATTGTCTTTGTACATTTTCTTATTATTATTAATCTGTGATCCCGGTTACAAATATTGGCAAGAAGAGAATTTCTCACTTTCCCATATTGTTTTCAAGTTTGTACCAACATTAAATTGCCTTTTCCCCTAGATTTTACTTATTTTTGTTTAGACTATTTCATAGGAGACGACTCTAAATTTAAAACATCAGGTGAACGGTTAGCCCGTCAGTCTGTTCGGACATCTGAGAGAGTACTTGTGGGGTGCGTGTTTTTCCTAAAGCCCACCCACCACCCTTATAAAGACGTCTGAGAGAGTACTTGTGGGGTGCGTGTTTTTCCAAAAGCCCACCCAGCACCCTTATAAAGACACTTAGAAAAGTAGATTTTCTGTTTCTTTTATAATGGATATTTATTTGCATATAAATGTTATTCATTCCGTTAAAGGGACTTAATTACGGAATGAACCGTATACTTGTGGGGTGCAACGCACAAGTAAACATCAAAGAAAATATCCCCACAAATACACTCTAATGAGTACGTCCGGCAGTCCGTTCGCAATTTCTTGTCTGGGATGTATCTTTCACATGCTTGGATGGATTTTGATATTACTTCACACACTTATAACGAGATGCTATGTCGTGCGCATCGCGTAGCCCCCTACTCCTAAGCTCAAGGTCTACGTTCGCCCGTCTGTCTGTCTGTCCAACATTTATTGTCCGGGCTGTATTTTGATATTAGCTCACACGATTATTCTCCATAACAAGATGATATGGCATGTACATCACCCAGTCACCTACTCCCAAGATAAAGCTCACAGTTTGTCCGTTTATCTGTCCAAAATGCGTGTCCGGACTGTATCTTCCCCATGCTTGAATGGATTGGGATATTACTTCATACAATTAATCTCTATAACAAGATGATGTGCCATGTACACCACCCAGCCACCTACTCCCAAGGCCAAGGTTACAGTTTGGTTTGGTATCAAACAATGTCCGTCCGCAATATTGTGTCAAGCCTGTGACTTCCACATAATTGCGTTGCTTTTGATATTATCCTACATATTTGTTCTCAATAGCAAGATGATGTACCATGTACATCACCTAGACAACTACTCTTAAGGTCAATGTCACACTTTGGGCAAAAACATTTGTAAACTTTTCTGACAAGTCCGGGCTGTCTTCCCCATGTTTGAATTGATTTTGTTATAACTTCATACACTTCTCCTTCACATCAAGATGTCGTGTCGTGCACTATAACCAGCGACTAACTCCGAAGGTAAAGGTCAGACTTTGTTCCGAAATTTCATGTCATTAGAAGACTGTGTATGTTATGGGGCATAACTCTAAAGTGTTTGACAGAATAGTGTGCCCTTTTCAACTTATAGATTTGAGTCCGGTAGGAGACTTTCGTATAACTTGTTTAATTTGATGTAAACTGTGATAATATTGTTGATTTATTTTATATGTACTGCGCCTATCGATGTGGGCTCCGAGTATATCTGCGTACAACGCAGCCTCTCATAGTCTCACTAGAGTCTTACATTCGCACATTCTCGCTAGAGCTGTCACTGTCCGTTTTCTTATTAGTTAATCCAAGATGCATATTTTGACATAAAAGGTATAAACTCTAGTCACATTGGTTTAAAGCCAATTTACCTGTATATGATCTGTTAACGTCAATACGAACCCAAATCGCCTGACGCCGCTCATATAATCATATTCGTACTAGGATTCAATAAATTATAGTTTCCCTTTACGTTGCATTTGTTTGATTCTAGGAGCAATGACACCGTCTTATTGATTCTGTTTTATCTGAATGGTATTGTATATAACCAACACTATTTCATTTTTTTATAATGGCATTTCCTGGATGAATACCAAAATACTAGGACAAAGTATACCAAATACTAGGACAAAGTATACCAAATACGTTTGAGACAGGCTGATTTTAGCCAAAGAGTCCATAAAAAACCTTGTTGGTCTAGACATAAGTGTATACCTTCAACAGACTGCATTGAATATGTGAAGATGCACTGGAACGGTTTGATTTAAACATTTGAAGTATTTTGAACTTTTCTCGTACTGATAGTGGAGGGAAAGGAAAACCTGTTTTGACACGTCCGATTGTGTGCGCAAAAACGGGTACCATCAATCTTTCTTTGTACAATTTTTAGTAGATTTGTGCGATGGTAAAATTGCTATTGTTACAAGGCGTATTTTCAAGTCACGTGACGTAAATGCCCCAGAACACACTAAAACATATTGCAAACAATTGTGGACTGAATTACGAATGCAAACATAAGCATAAGTCAAATATGTAAGCTAAATTCCGCTTCTTCTTGGTAATAAACAAATATACGAGTCTCTGAATGTGTTAATAGCATATGTTGGTGTAATTGACGCTAAGGATATATCTACCCCCCCCACACACACACTTCCACATAAACGCACGACCTAGCGAGATTCACTAATAGTTCATTGGTCCGGTCTAGTTACATTCGCATCTGGCAAGACAGAATGGTCGTGATCTAATTCCGTCAATATCTGCCGAAATTTGTTGTCAAACAAATCAAAATATTTACTCCATAAATGAAAGTATAATTATTGACAAGAATTGAAAAAATTGCCATTGTGGCAAAAAGATAAATTGCTCATTTAGAGAATTTCTACTTTTGCCACAATGTTTTCAAAAGTCATATTCTCCAATCCTGCAGAAGTGTCAGAAAGCGTCTGTATATGGGAAAGGGTAAATATTTAATATTAAATGATGTTCTAACTTGGAATTAGAAAAAACCCTGTAAAATTTGTGTTTTACTGTTAATTTGAATATAAATCCAAATATACACTACAAACAGAAGGTTTACAAAAATAAGCCGTTGTTGGTATATTCCATCATTGATAATGTTCATTAACTGGTCCAGTTGAGTTAAATGTTAAACCCTGCTTTGTTTCCTCTAGTAAAAGAAAAAATAATATTCCTTTTGAAAAAGTAGGAATTCGCCCATTTTATTTAATAATGTTCTACTCTGAATTAGCTTCTCTAATAACAAATTAATGTGGTATAATGTTATAATTGGGTAAACCTGTACAAAGATAATCATATATATTGGTTGTTTAAACAAGGCTCCCAGGCGCCATAAGAAATGGAGCAAAATGACAAATTTAAAAAAAAAGACATTCTTATGAAAGTGCTCGTCTGATTTAAAGATAATTTAGCAGAACTGTTCATTCAGTGACCCTCTTCATGTTTCAAATCTTATTGATTAGTTGAAAGTCGTAGAAACCAGGTGGCATCTAAAAAGGGGATAATTAAACGTTTAGCTTCAAATCAAACATCTCATCCTTATCCACTGGACACACACTCAAGGAATATTCTTTTGGCGGTCCTTTTTTAATATGTCTGTACACTTTTGTTTGTGCGGCATCTGAGAAAGGGAGTAAGATGCCAACTATTGTCCCAGTTATTAAATAGAAACGTACCTTCAAGGACTCTACGAAAATTGTTCAAGCCATATCAGTTGGTTGAAAACAGAGGAGAGAGGCGGCATCATAAAAAGGCAAAATGACAACATTCTGAGCCTCATTTGTTCCCTTGGCAACCCTCGTCATAATTGTTTAAGTCTTATTGACTTGTTGGAACTCATAGTTACCAGGCGGCATCAGAAAATGGGTTAATTAAACCTTTAGCTTGAAATGATATCTCATCATAATCCACTGATCAATTTCGTTTGTTCAAACACTTCTTTTTTTGCAGAAGGAAGGGAGTAACATGCATAATTTCTAAAATTCTTCTTCTCAGATTCCGCTGGTCAGATTCCAAGATAATCTTGTACAACTCTTCCTTGTTTGACCCTCTACAATATTGTATACTCTGTTATAATTGGTTGAAAAACATGGTAGCCAGATGGCATCAGAAAAGGTGCAAAATGACAACACTTAATAATTCCCTTTCTTTTCAGGATTTTTGTCTGATTTCAGGAAACATTTATCATTTGTAATTAGTTCAAGCTATATTGATTGGTTCAAAAAGATAGCTACCATGCTGCATCAGCATGTGGACAAAATGATCTTTTAGCCTTAAATAAAATCTCCTCCCATACCATTGGACTGATATCAACCAAACTTCACGGGAATGTTTCTTTATTGATAGTTCCATTTACATTGTCCACTCCTTGCAGTTTAATTCACGCTCTTGATAAAAATACTTTTCCAATATTGTAGTTACACGTATGAAACATAGCTAGCACTCAGGTGATTGATTAAGGGCCACGCTTGCTCTCTGTTTTGGAGATGCTAACATAAATTATATGAATATAGTGCATACTCTGAATGCATCAGTTGGTTTAGTACAGTCAATAAATAGGGGGACAATGTACTTGTTGGGATTTCTGTAGAGCTATTGCGAAATATGATAATTAAAGAAGTGTATTATGTGGACCGAATAGTATATTGGGATTTCGGTTCAATTAACTTTGACAAGACCAACAATAATTAAAGATCTTGGAACTATTTCTGTATGTCATGGTGGGACTTTGTTTTAGATAAATATCTATATATGCACTTATGAATCTCTTCAAAACCGATCACAAATATACTTTCAGTACTTTCAGTACTATGATTAGTCAAGGGGAAGCAATTAGACATTTTTTTCTAGGGAATTTCAGATAAATCCATAGGAATGAAGTTGACAATTATAATTTTGTTGAAAGTGTTTTTAAAAGAAGTTAAATACCCATCGGGATGATTGTAACCAAAACATTGCTTGCTTTTAGCTATATGGACAGCTTAAGGGCCATTTTAAGAACAACATGTACTTTCTGAAATTGAAAGTATGCTGCGGGATAAGGGACCTTACATCAAACAAAGAAAAGTAAACATGTGAGTTTTTTGAGGTGTGTGAAGTTGGCACGAAGTTCAGTATTCGGTGAATGATATTCTATACCGATATGAATATTGAGCTAAAACGAAAATAGAGCCAGCACCAGATTCGTGAACTCCGACTATGAGAACGATTAAACCTTATACACTTTCCCGTATTTCAATATTTTACTTTACAGGCTAAATTCAACTCTTATTTATGATAGACATGCACTTAGTTTCTACTATGGTGAATTTGAAAAATACTTAACATTAAACCCTTTCTCGGGTACAGACGGGATCACATAAAATGGTGTAACAAAACTAGTAACAAACCTTAATGTTTTTTTCTGTCGGAAGTTGTACGGCTGTTTAACACGTAAGCTGTCAATGAAGGCCCTGACGAGACTTGCGGATGCACAGGGTCGCTAAAGACTTCGGCTGGACCGAAAACGATGTGCAAGCCGCTATACAGAAAACATACATGTATTTTATCTAATTATTATTGATACGAAGAAAGATAAAATCGGTTAAATGATGTTCAAGCCCGGGCTTTTTGGCGCGCTTTTTGGCGTAGAACAAGATAAGCCTACCATGCAATTGGAAATATGAACTTGATCAACACTGTACATAAACATGAGCCGTCCCGGCCATACTTTTGTTTGTCTTTGGGGACAGCTCAAATGTCATATCATTTGCGGAAAATGTGTACATACGAACAACTGTCTATATTTTCCGTAAATGAAATGACATGGCATGTACCCGGCGTCATATAAAAAAACACCACCTTATCAATTTCGACATTTGTTGAACTCCTTAATTGAGTACGAAGTGTTTCAGCTTTCAGACATATTTGGACGCATCTGCAACTGCCATATTTTAAAAACGTTGTGGCAAAATTTGTTCATAATGGGTAATTACACTATACAATAATCACACTTTTATTTATAGATATTTTCCATATCTTTGTTTTCAAAGTCGTCTGCTGCAGATTTGTTGTATGTGGGAAAGGGGTAACTATTAGAATAAATGCATCGGAAACAAACTAGTAAAACAAATAATGAACTGTCTGAGCTTAGACATGACAGTAAAGTTCATGTATAGCAACTATTTTGGGTTAAAATACTAGCTTTAGTCATACGCTATTTATTTTTTTAAACTTTAATAATAGACTATGAACCATTTCTCTGGTACAGATTTAGTACCAGACGAATATTTAGATATTTAAGACGTTTCTTAATTTCCTACAATGTATTCCACTCTGTTAGACACTATGATTTGGCGTATCGATATTACACATGATATCTAACAAGAGACCGTACAAAACACATTTTCAGATAACTGAACCATTTACCTGATTTTTAATTTGCAGAGTTGTCTGCTTCATATATTTGCAAGGGAAAAGTTGCAACACATTGATAGCCGGATGTTTGCTTTTGAATCATGTTGGGATCCATCATATGGAAGGGGAACATTGCTCGTTCAATCCATTTCTTCTTTTCAAACATGTTTTTAAAACATTATTCTGCTACAGAGGCGCCACATTTCTTCTGTGTTTGGTTTAATGTTAAGTGTGTATTTTTTATAAATAAACACAACACTATCACGTGATTATCTTATTGTTTTAGCTTATTGTGCACATTGAATGTGTCAGGTTAATTGCAAGGAAACTATAACTACACTACAGAGACGTTTTAGAAGTTGAATAGTTTCCTCAAGTTTTAAAAAGTTATAACTGAAAACATGTTTGGGTTTTTCGAGTGCCCTGAATGTGACCATACATGGGAAAGTGCTCATGTCTACAAGAAAGGAATTTGTTTAAGAGCTCTGTGCGTATTTAGTGTTAAAATCCGTTTTCTGTGCTGTTGTTGCTAATCTGTATATGTTGATATTGAACATCGGATGATGCAATAGGGGATCATTGAACTATGCCCTATCAAGTTTTATTATTAAAAATATTGTTAATTTTCAATCCTAAATATTTCTTTATAATTACTTCTTTTTTTAGCTCACCTGAGCACAAAGTGCTCAGGGTGAGTTATTGTGATCGCCTCTTGTCCGGCGTCCGTCATTCGCTAAAATAAAAAACAGATCTCCAAAGAAATTTGCTTTTAAATTAATTTGACCTATAAAGATAAAACGCTTCAAGAATAATAAATTATATAATTCGCTAGGTCGTTTAACTATATTGAAATATTATTACAATTATACACACATAGAAGTTGTGCTGATATTCAACCATACGCTCCAAGTCTATGGACTAGGGTGCTTAAGACAACATTTTGTTTTGATTGAATATGCGATACATTTGAAAATCGAAGCACTGTAAGTGCTAAATCAAGGGACTTACTGTCGATTACATTTGTACATGGATTATGCTGATTTGAGGAATTTATGAGACAAATGAAAATGGTAATTATAATATAGTACCAAACTGAACATTATAATATAGTACAGAACTGCAGACAATATATAATATAATGACATCTGAGGACAAAATAGAACATAGAGGAATCTCTAGACAATTTATAACATAGAGGAAACTGTATGTAATAGAAGGAATCTGCATCTGCGACAATCAATAACATGGAAGAAACTTCTGACAATATAGAACAAGGAATAAACTGCGGGCAATTTAGAACAAGCAATAAATGTTAATGGCTACAATTGAACAAGTTCAAATGTAAATTAAAATTAGTTTTTCTTTGGCAGTTACGTTGAAGCATCCAATCGGAACTTGATTGCAAATATGATAAGTAGCCAAATTAAATGTATTTCTATCGTAACATTATCGACACAATGTGTCTATGGCCATTTACTCAGTTGAAGAATATAGCTTAGACAAAAGTAAATAAATATATAACTATACAATATGTCAGATGAATAATATTTGGTAAATCAATGAAAAAGGTATACAGTAAGAATAAGCAAGGGGACAGCAGCAAGCTTTATTACGTCATCGCGAATAGAATGAACTTCATAACATATATCTTTTAATACTTTCTGTTTTGAACTTGACAGTATTTTGTTAAATTTATAAATATTGGGCGATTGCATTTTTCAAAACGATTTCGTCTGATACCTGAATATTTTGAACTACATAAAAGAAAATGTTATTCATTTTCGATTAGGTTGGAAGAGCAAACTTTGCAATTTCTCTGTTTTCTTGAAAAACCATTACAACAGCCAGATTATCACAGCTTAATATAAAAGAAGCAAATAATTTACGCCATTTATTATTCGAAATAATATCTAAATAGTTTCCTTAAGATAACTCTCTTTTTTGAACTTACAAAACTATGCCAACTTTGGCGAGTTATTTATTGACATATTCCAACTTTCAATAAATTAGTCATAATTTTAAAGATTGAAAAATAATTAAAGATCCTGTCAAAATTTAACCTTATTTTGTAAGGCCCAGATGATTTATTATTGAACAAATATTTTTTGCCAAACAATTAGTTGAAATAGTATCACATTGGTCCAGATAAGTGTCATATAAAGAAGTATGACATCATGATAAATATTGTAAATTGAGTAGATTAAAATCAGCTTTTCGAGTAGCATTAGCAATGACAAAATAATACTAAAAATTAATCAAATTATTGAAATGATAATAAAATAAATAGTTGACAAACTATAACGTATACGGTAAATGTGTTAGTAAGCCTAGGCGTCGGAACTTTTAAAAATCCTTTCGAAAACATGTTAGCCGTAATATATGAAGTACACATCCAGAAGACAGAATAGGGTATATACCAACATGGAATAAAACTATTGAACTGATATTTTATTAAGATAAAACGCTTAAATAATAATTAATTCGCTATCTTGTATATCGATCCTTCACATGTATAAGCCGGCTGTTATATTTTAAATAACACATCATATAAAATGAGTTTAGTTTACTTTTCACATTCACAAAGTCAGGCTGGTGCAGACGTTACTTGGGCGTGTGTAACCGGGATACCAGGGTCGATTCCTTTTTCCTTTTTTTTAAAACAAATATATTTATTACATTTCTATCCATCAAGGATAAGGATATCTCGGTGAATCTTTTTTCATAATCGTTGATTTACATTTAGTTAACATTTAATTAACACCAGTGTGCATTAACTACTTATATCGTATACAATTGTGCATGCGTGCCCCTCCCTTTTTCCACGGCCACGCCTCATCCGAAAATATTGTGCAAAGTAGGTAAAAAGACATAAACATTTTCCCCAGTAAACATAAAATATGGAAAAATGTAATGTATTACAACAAATAACAATGAAATGTAATTGACAGATTATTCAACTTATCTTTCCAAAGATTAGAATATAATTCACTCGTCGTCTTGTGAATGGGAGTGACGTCACGCCCTTTCACAAGACGGCTCGTGAATTATATTCTTATCTTTGAAAAGATAAGTTGGATAATCGCTATATATATATTTTAAATTTATGTCTCATATTATCAAAAGCATTGAATTTATTTTTTTAACCTATGGTTAGTGAAACCATATCATGAACATGATTAGTTCGCGTTATATGATGTTTAACGTTGCTTTTAGCAATGCTGTATTTAAATCACGTCGTTTCCTGTGTAAATTATCGGTACTACTGGTCCATTTATCCTGACACCAGCGAGTGGGTCGTTATGCTAATCAATCAAGCCTGACCGTTAAGGAGGGAAACACATTACTATGGATTGAACCCGCGACCTCCAGCATCTGATGCGGACGATCTACATCACTACATCACCGAGGTTATCTTCTATTGTAAAATGAACATGTTCAGTTCGTTTGAGACAGCTATTATGATTGATATAGCTTTGCTAGAAGTACCACCCCCCTAAAAAAAAAAAAATCCGCATGAAATATGTGTTTATTTTAAAAGTTTTAATAACATTTATTTAAAACAAGACAAGCCAAGGATGCCTCCATTATTTAGTTCTAAGTAACTAAAAATGAGAATTACATAGGATTTAATTTCTGCTTTAATATGACATGGCTCTGTGTTAATTGCATAAATCATAACATCCGAAATCCAGTGTAAACCAGTTCTAAACGGGAACTACCCAGATAGCAGATGCAATTAGTTAGGGAAGTAATTTTTGTCATCTTTTAGTATATCGGTACACCCCCAACTGTGGGTACAGTATTTTGAGTTCAACTCATATAATATTATATATATTAACATAACAAAGTGCTATTGTAAAGTGTTCTTTGTAGACTTTTGGGATCGGTAAATTCATGTCCGAATGCCGAATGTAATCTGTGATTTGCAGTAAGCCCTTTGCTGCCGGTACTTTCAGTGCTTTGATTTTAGTAACGGACGGAATTGGCCGTACTATATATTGTAGACATTACTAAACATATTACATTGATGCATTTGCTTTCATTGACAGTATATGCAATATACAAATATCAAGACATTTCATTGTGTTCAATTGTGTATGGCGAGCTACTGTAGAAAGAGATATTTGAAGTAATTCATTGTCGATCTTGTAATAAGACTTCAATAATTGGGATCGATTCCAGTTCTGATTTTATTGAGTAACTTCGGAATTCGCTTACTAAAGCAAATTACTCTAAAGAGGCTTAACATGTAATGTGTTCCATTTTATATTTCCCGTACTATAAACAGAAATGCCAGCACTGTGATATCTGGTGCAGCCCGAACGAAGTGGAGGACATCGTTTGTAAACTATGTCAAAATAAATCGAAGTACTGCACCTGTACTGCCAAGACGTCCGACCCGACAAAGGCTCATCGTAGTGACATGTGTGAGAAATGCAGAGAGGACGCCCGTGTCAGTTTTAGATGCCTCGGGTAATCGGTGTCAACGGCCCAGTATTACTCCACCATATTGACCGCTGTCCAGTTTGCACGACGATAATGAAAAGATGCTTATCATTATGACAAATTTATATTTTGATTACATTTGTTACATGTGGTTGGAGAACTAAACAATTTTTAAATTCGATGAACAAAAATGCTTCTGTAATAATATCTAAACCATTTATTTATTATAACTAGAAGAGATGTGTGGTGTACAAGGGTAACCAACTGTAGGGTATTTCTGAGAACAGATGAATTTCTCTGCGATCTATGCTATCCGGTAATTATGGTAATCTCAGTGCAGACCGAGATCAAACCACCCGGATGTGTATGTTGATCTGGATATTCGCTTAGTTCAAATGACCTGTTGTTGATTTTTTTGAGCTCATCTAAATGAGACCTATTATAAATACGTATGTGGATGACAGAACTATGATTCTGTAAATTTGAGCCGTCCCGCGAGAAAACCAACATTATGGCATCTGCGTAATGTATCGACCAGATCAGCCAGCGCTATCCGCGCAGACTGATCCGGGCCGACAAGTTCCGTCTCAGGGGAATAGAGGTATGGAGTAATGATTCCTGAAACAGAAAATCCACAGGAGGCGAACAGTGTCTTTCTTGGTAAGCCTGCACGATATGCTTTGGCGGCTCAGGGTCGATACTTCACGCATAGTCCATACTGTTGGTTTCTCACGAGACGGCTCATTTACTGTTTAATTATTTGTATATGAGCAGTTGCTATATCGTCTTTGTACATTTTCTAACTGTGGTTAAACCATGTCCTGGTTCACATATTGACAAAATGAGCGATTGCTAAATAATTTCTCATTTTCCAATAATGTTTGAACTTTGTATCAATTTATTATTTGTTTTATTTGATGTGAACTGTGATAATATATAATTTCTTTTGTATATATATGCAACGTCTAACGATGTGGATCTTAATGTATCTGCTTACAGTACTGACTAACATATGTTCACCAGAGTTTTCACTGTCCGTCTTCATTTAAGTTAGTGGTGGATATTGTCACTCAAAGCTTGAACTGTTACACCATTATTTTACGGAAGTATCTTAAGGCAAATGGACATACTATGATTCCTTTACGTTAAGTCAATAGCACATCAGATCCCCACCTAGTACGTTTTAGTCTGAATGCATCTGCATACCGTGAAGACTCAGGAACGCCTGCACACCCGGACAGTCTCACAAGAGCATTCACTGTCCGTCTACTTATCAGTTAGTCCAAGTTGCATTTTGGAGATAGAAAATGAACTCTAGCCACATTGCTTTTAAGCCAATTACTCTTATTTAATTCCGTCAATAAGACGCCAAATCGTCAGACGCGGCTCATATATATTACTATTCTAACTGTGATTTATCAAATTAGATATTCCCTTTACGCTGCATTTGTTTGAGTCCAGGAGCATTGGAACATTCCGATCGATTATGTTTGATCTGAATAGTATTTTCTGTAACCAACAGTATTTCAGTTCTATAATGACGTTTTCTGATTGAAACACCAACTACTAGGTCAACGTATACCAAATACATTGAGAACAGACTGATATTAGCCAAATAGTTCATACAACCCCGTATTTGCCTAGACATTAGTGTATACCTTCACCGGACTGCAATGAATATGTGACAATGCTTTTAAATGCATTGTAATTATGTATAAGATGCACCGGAACTGTTTGATTTGAACATCCTTGGTATTTTGACTTTTTCTCGTACTATACTGATAGTAGAGTAAGGGGGAAACCAGGTTTGACCCAGTCCAATTGTGTGTAAAACTACGAGAACATCTTCGCCGAATGACACTCTTTCTTGCATAATACATGACCTAGCATTTGTTTGGATTATACGGTTATAACATTGAAGAAATATAGACAAGTGAGGGTTGAAACTTGTTGATTTACACCGAAATAAAGTAGGAATTTAATTGCTTATCTTTAACCGACTACCGATATCATTTATACAGACACCGAAAGAAGCCCTATCCCTGCAATCTTGATCATCAAAAAAGAGGCCATTAATACCATCTCGAAAATGTTCGGTATGTGTCGTTCATGGATAAAACCCACGCCCGGAGTGTGACAGTGCAAAAACTACCGCAAGGAAAAAACCGAGCCATTCCGTAATGTCGCTAGCAGTACGCTAGCAGTACTTTCGCTTCTGGTCCAGGTTGTTGTCTTTCTGGCGGATTCGCGAATATTTCAAAGGAATAATAAACATACGATTGAAGAATAAATTCACGATATTATGGTATAGTTCGATACAGAAATACATTATTTATTGAATCCGTATTTCAATTACATATATTTGTTCGAACAATTTGAATGAGTTGAAGCGAGGCGACCCCAAAACTGTGTCCACCCTTTGTGGTATTTATGCATTTTTAGAGGATCACGTCCCTGTGCTCTTATTCATGAAAGGCATATTTTGGTGAATTTGAGAAAGACTTGACCTTGAACCCTTTCCATGGTACAGGCGGGATCAGATAAAGTATGTCCAGTGTAAAACTACTAGAAACACACTGTTTTTCTGTCGGAAGTTGTACGGCTGTTTAACACGTAAGCTGTCAGTGAAGGCCCTGACGAGACTTGCGGATGCACAGGGTCGCTAAAGACTTCAAAGTTCGCCGATGAAACCAGAACCCCGACATCACCCGACGCGAAACGTAATGTTTATTTTGTATTTTCTTTTTCATTACCTGGTAGGATTTACTCTTAACAATAAATCTATCTTTATTATTAAATCTTCCTCTTATAATCTACCATGTATTGGTTATTTTTAACTTCTTAGATTATTTCACTTTGCTTATCATTGATTTTCTGAGAACCTATAAGTGTAAACCAAGGTAAGGCTACAATGCAATTGGAAATTATAACTTGGTCCACACTGTTCATCAATATCATACAACGTAAATGTCATTTCATTTGTAGAAAAATATAAACATACGAACAAGATTTAGTTTGTTTATATTTTCCGCAAATGAAATGACATGGCATACCCGGCGTCATATAGTTGACTACGAAGTTCAAACCGTTTTCACTTTCTGTAAAATTAAAACGCATCTGCAGTAGCCGTATTTTAAAAATATTGTGGAAAAATAATTTTCTCTTTCATTATGAACAATTTCTCTTTACAACAGTTTTATTGACAGATATTTCTATATTTGTCAAGTTGTTTTCAAAGTCGTCGTTGCAGATTTGTTGTGTGTAGGAAAGCTGTAACTCTTTGAATAAATACATAGGAAACAGACTAAGTAAAATGAATAATGAACTGTCAGAGATTAGAAATGACAGTAATGTACATGTATAACAACTATTCGGGGCTACACTATTAGCTTTAAGTCATACGCTATATCTTTTAAACGTTTTCTTTGTAAAGCTTGATGCCATTTAGCTGTAATTATATACTTTGAACCATTTAACTGCTGTAGACGACATTTACGCTTTAGAAGCAGACGGGTCTTTAAAACATTGTGGAACAAGATAGACATTGATCTAACCTGATTTATAAATGTGTAGAGCCGTCTGCTTCTTAAATGTGTTAGGGATTCCTTGTTGCAACACCTTGCTAATCGGATGTTTGGTCTTTAAACGTGTTGGGAAACATCACAGGAAAGGGGAATACTGCAGACTTTTAATCATTGTATTCGTTTCCAGAAACGTTTTTAAAAATTCTTCTGCTATACATTTTTTCTGTGTTAGGGATATGTTTTAAGTGTGTATATATAAACATGTAAATATCACGTGATAATTGCATTGCATGGGTTGTATTTATCAGGTTAGGAACGAGGAAAACAGTACGACATTGCGGAGACGTTTAAGAAGTTGTATCCTTTGAAGAAATTATATCTAAAAAATAAAATGTATGGATATTTTGAGTGCCCGCTATGTGAAAAGGAATGGGAAAGTGCCCATGTCTACCAGAAAGGAACTGGTGTAAGTATTGTTAAGAGCTCTGTGTGTATTAAGTAATCAAACATCCATTATTTAGCCTAAACGTATGTTCTGTTGTTAAGTAAAATATCGTCTTAGTGAGACTTCTTTTTGTCAACAATATAGGTGTTGTAGAGTATTTATCAATCAATCTATAGGTGATATCTATAAAGAGCATACTTTGGCCACGACAATATATTTTAAAAGTAATTGATTAGGGTTAGATGATAGTGTTCATGTCTTGACTTTCGCATGATAACAAAATGTTTCAAATTACAGAAATTAGTAAAACATAATACAATAAAGACTTTCAGAAAATTAAGAAACGCATTTATAATAAACGAGGTTTCAATATGAAGGCCAAGATGACCCTGCATGATGGTGTAGAAGCAAATGTGTAACTAATATAATCGAGGGAAATTTGTTCATTTCAGCCCCTTTCTGATGCGAACTGGCGATAACCGTGTTCAACCATTATGGTTTCTGACGCCTCTGTAGCATAACATACTTCTCCAATGAAAAAGAAATACATAATTTACTGATTTACATTTGTGATGAGTCAAACTAAATTTATCTTTCATTTCAGTCGTTTTCCTTTTGGCTATGTATTCATCATTTGCGTTACAAAAACATAATGACGTTAACATTATAAAACTTTGGATTTGTTAATATTCGATTAGTTAAAACAACGCACTGAAAGTACTTGTGGGACGGTTGTCTTGGTATTCGTAAATTAATGTCAGCCATGCGGTTGCATGTGTATGTACACAAGAGGTCACTGGAACAAATCAAATGAAAACTTTGTTTACGGTCTGGAGTCACATAATAATACCAAATCGTCATGAGATTTGGTCAGAGTGTTTGTGTTAATAACCTGATATTATAAACAAGGTCAATGTATCAGTTCAAAGAAACAACCATATTAATACTCTAGAAGTCACATCATTTAATAAATAGTAATTTAAAGTAAAGTAAGTGTTTGTATTATCAAGATCAAACAAATTTGTTAAATATTTTAATGTTTGCCAAATACTAGAATGATGCTTGCCCACCTGTACCTGAAGAAATCATCACAACCTTCTTATTTTAATGTATCGATTTGGATAAAATCGTTTTAAAATATATCGATCTTGCTATATTTCTGCTCACATGAGCACGGAATGTGGGTTGAGTTATTGTGATCACACACCGTCAGTCCCTTTATATTTTCCTACAAACAACTTCTCCTCCCAAACCAAAAAAACAAATTCAAATTTATTCCATAGGAATGTCCCTTAAGTGGTCCTATATTTTAAATGAATTGCACTCCATGTAGAACTTTGGTTCCTGCAGCATTTAAAAAGGGGGTAAATTAAAACTTAAAAAATATTCTTGTCTGAAAGTACGGGACCGATTTGAAAACAGCTAGTGTTCATTGAGTGATTCCCTATCAACAGTGTTCAAACTATACCGATCAATTGAAAAACATTGCCACCAGAGGCCAGAGCTTGCTTTCCTTACATGTGTATAGTAACAACTTTTAAAAGCCTCACGGCCTAAAGTATACGTCTGTCGTTAGCCATTTTTGCCATTGACTAAATGTGACTCGGATAAAAATGCATGTGGCTGAAATCCAATTTTACTCTAAATTTTGGTTGCAATAAACCCTCTGTGCTTTAAGTAATAAAACACGTTCATTGTTTAGGATCAGACCGTTTAATGAGCGTTTATAGACATATGTTGCTGGGTAAGAAGGCGTGATCAACATATTAAAGGCGTACTTATCATAATTGTTTTTTAAAGATTACTATAAGGAGAAAATGTCAATTTGAGCATTCAACTGCTTTGAAAGTTATCAGCGGCATGATTTCCTCATATGTACATGGGTAATTAGTTAAGTTCTGTCACATATGTGAGCGAAATAGGTCCATAACGGTACTTATGTTTATTTATAATAATAAGATCACTACGTAAACTGTCATTTTCTACCTTAAATGACCATCAATTATGTAACATCATGTAGATGTTCAGACTTAAATCTACAATACTATGCTGACTAATTCCCCCAGTGATTACCGCCCAACCCCTCAGACGAGCATTTCAAATCTGGCAGTGATTATAATAAGATGAAAATTGTTGACGTAGTCAATTTAGAAAAAAACATAGGCATACTTAAATAAAATTGATTTTTCAAAGTGACTAACCTCACTGGTAAAGGAAGGCATTCATATTTGACACACTTCTCTTGTGTAAATACTCATGCAACCATCTGTCTGACTTTAATTTACGAACACCAACACAACCGCCCCACTAGTACTTTCAGTGCCTCAACCCATCTGTACTTTCAGTGCCTCAACCCACCTGTACTTTCAGTGCCTCAACCCACCTGTACTTTCAGTGCCTCAACCCACCTGTACTTTCAGTGCTTCGACCAACCTGTACCTTTTGCTTTGCTCACATCATCTGTTTGGCGTGAACATTATTCCGCTTAAACTATTTGTTTCGGCGGAGCTCCCTGTGTTATTAAGAAAGTAGTAACTCAGAAACACCGTTTATTTATTATATATTTTGTTGACTCTTGAACGGATGCCCGACGACAACCGTCCCAAAACCCTTACTTTAACTCAATTTTTAAACGAGTGTTAATACACGCACATTATCACATATCATATTTCTCGTTTATATTCCTTCATAGAGAAAGTATAATCTTATTTAATTATTTCCTCTAGAAGTTTTCTTTTGTTTTGACATTTACTTTTATCCAATCAAAACGAAGGAACATCGCGACTGCAACATATACATGGTATAGCAAAGTTGATTTACATTACCTCTGGACAGGGGAAAGTCTCCGGCTACACCGTCGATTTGGTTAACCGTATTATCCCACTTATACACAAAATATTGAAGCCACAAGGTTCATAATACTCCTCATGCTACACTTTTGTTTTTTAATTCATCATAATGTTTCCATTCGCCTTTATTTACATGATTATTAAACACATGTATGTGTATGTATGTTTTAAGTAACAATTATCACTGTTTACTCTGTCTCAAATCAGTCTTTAAATGGCATATAGAAGTAAATTCGTGGATAAACAAGAACAATGGTTAAGATTAAAATTCGAGACGAAATAATATATACATCCATTTGGGAACACCAACAGTTTAAGTAATAAGACTATTAGATACAACCGCCGTTGTGTAGAAGTTAGAGTGTACGCATCGAGAGCGGTAAAACAAAGTTTTATTTAGTAAATAAAGGCCTCTGGACCACAATACATAACATTATTTTAAAATACAATATATGTAATATTAGACTTTTCTTATTTTGTGTCTCTAGTTGTAGAATATTGTAAAAAATTGAATGATCAGCCACCAGAGTACCAAGAACATAGAAGGTTTTTACGTAAATCTGAGTATCTAGGGCATTTAAAAAATACATGATATTCATTTTCTAATAGAAAAACGTTTTCAATAGTTTGGCAATAAGGACAGTAACGATTTTCTCTAACAATATTTTGATGTCGACCGGTTTCTAATTTTAGCTTG
>JAUELF010150462.1:0-14941 GCA_031471495.1 Clinocardium nuttallii | reverse complement strand
CGACGGACGGACGCCGGACAAAATGTGATCCCAATAGCTCACCTTGCACTTCGTGCATAGGTGAGCTAAAAATTCACGGACATGTTCTTTTTGATGGTCCTTTTCTCAAATTGTTAAAATAATTAAAATTTCATGCAACTTTGATTGCCATGTTTACGGAAAGTTCAAACCGATTTTAACATAATTGCCACAAATGTTTCTTGGGTGACTCAGTACGAAGTTGATTCAAACTATTTTGATCCGTTGAAAATCGTGGCCGCCAGGGTGCAGGCTCGGTTCCATTACATAGTAATAATTCTCTGTTACCAAAGCTTTTGCTTGATTTGGAAATAATTTGGCATAGTTTTTCCTTGGTTGACCTTCCCCAACTATTGTTTAAATTATTCAATGCCGCCATTGGTATCCAAATTACAAATTATCGGTATCTTTGGGATCAGAAATGGCCCGTCCCGGGGACACATTATTATATCGGAAAAACATAAGTTTATAATTAATGTAGCTAAAGGTACTCAAGACAAACCTTGGTCAAACCATAATTATATAACTAGAAAGACAAAGAACATGTGTGCATTTATTAGATAAATTTATTCTGATCGACAAACAGCGTATATCTAGACTAACACGGATGTTTTGTGTAAAATGTTGGGATCTTTTAAATGCGTGTCTATATATGGAAACCCGTCAATGAGAAAAGGTTCACTTTGGCAATCCAGTTGTACAATGAGGTCAGACTCTACACATTTCAGAGATTCCAATGAAAAGGTTTCGTATAGAGTATATAGGCCGGATGCTTAAATACGTTCATCAATACACTTTGGTACTCCCTTGGTTCAAAACATCATATGAACCGAATTACGAAAAAACAAACATTATTGTTTCTGCGTAATGTATCGGACCAGATTCGGGCCGGCTAATCCGACACATTCCGCATCAGGGGAAAAGAGGTATAGAGTGATGATTGTTGAAACAGAAAATCTTCAAGAGGCGAAAAATGTCTGTCCTCGTTAGCCTGCGCGGCATGCTTAAGGCTGATCCGGGTCGATACTTTAAGCAGAGTCCACACTGTTTGTTTTCTTGCGAGAATATTAAGTTGATATTAACTTCTAAAAAGACGTAAAGTGATGGTAAACAGAAATTAAACAACACACTATGGCTATAGATATCGATTCAGAAAATGATTGACTGGACGATGGTAATGTTCAATTCGTGTTTTGAGCATGCCCACTATATATTAAGATGTCTATTATGTCGTACGGAAAATAATGATAGTACCCTCAATACATTTAGTTTTCGTTTCTTCGTAGGAAACGATAATTATACCGCCCTTCTATATCCAAAAATGTCGATTTTAAAAATAACAATACTTATCAATCCAAGGTCATTCCACCACGACGGTGGATAGCTCCCGGAACGCCCGGTTACCCCGACGCTAACCACTCGCAAAATGCGTATTCATTCACAATATAAATAGGACAACCATTCAACGTAGAATGTGACATGGTTAAGATTTAATTACAGTTCTTAAAATTCTTCTTCTACCATCAACAATTCCCAGCTAGGATCAACGTTCGGTTTTGCATACATTTATATATTAGACGTTCAATGATTGGTGAATCGTTTCCTTTACCTTGTAGCTGTTTTATAACTACATCAACATTTACTAGACATAAACATTCAATCAAGCTTCGATTATGTCAGACGTGTTCTTCAATCGATTAGATCTCCCAACATCAAAGGTTAAAATGATTCATTTTCTTTTAACTCCATCTGTATTTCAAAGTTAAAATCATAGATGTGCCGTGATGGACTAACACATTATGAATTTATCTTTTCTTACCAATAGGCCTATTAACGTTAACTTAAAGTACATAGATGGAATAATATTTGGAGTTATTGTTTGGACTTGAGAACTAGGCTTGATTGATTGTGGTTTAACGCCGTTTATAAAGAAAAACTTCCCATTTGTTTCCTGGTGTTCTCGCCCCAGTACTCCACACAGCAATCTTTCCAAGCAACTTGCTGCTTTTGCACTTGTTGAAAGACGAATGACGCTTGTCACATTGACTTTTATCATACGTTGGTCGAGCTGGGGTTTGAACTCACAGCCCCTTGATTGACAGCCGGCATCGCTACCGACCGAGCCACCGGGGCCCGGTAACAAGGAACCAGGAAGCCAATGGTTTAGTACACTGGCCGCCGTTATATATCTAAAAACTATCAAAAATGGCATTTAACTTCATTCAATCTGTAATAGGTTATTATTCATCGTATAGTTGTATATCAATATTATATCCATGTGTATGTTTTAAAAGATGATTTCAGTAAAAAAAACATGTATGACGTCACACACTTAAAGGGACGCGCTTCATGTAACTTGGTAAAAGGATTTAATGGTAACTTATTTCAAAATAAAAGGTTCCTGGTTTCATTGAGTCATGATTACTCTAAAGGTGTATCGAATCACAACGATTCGGAGTTAATATATATACATGAGTGCTGTAAAATGTGTAAAATTCCAATTAATTACCAAAAACATCGCGGGCGTCAGTGCTTGTACGAACGGCCGAATCAGTTGTATCATTATTCAAATTAAGGATCCACAGTTTTCTTTGTTTTATCGTGTATACATGGCATCGTATCCCTTGTTCTATTAAGTCATATAATCAATAGAGAATTACAAAACGGCAATTTAATTAGGCGCTCGGCAGATATTGTTTGATACAAAATTGCAATCAAGCCCCAGTGTGTATTTACATAAATGAGAGACTCTGGTTTTTCTCTTCATTCAATAGATGCTGCAAGCCCCAAACCCTTTTTCCGAAAAGGAAGACTTATGCTGCTTTTTAGGAAGAGTGTATTTGAAAAGTATGTTGGAAACAACAAATTGCCAATTAAGAATATTTTCCATTTTCCCAACGATATTTTCTTCTTGGTTTCATAATTTTACATGTAGCCCCTCTTTCAGTTGCCAATAATTTACTGTGTTTGATTAGTCAGGGGCGTAGCTTGGCAATACTCAATGTGTAGGCCGTCTCATTAGAAAATCAACATTGTGGACTCTGCGTAAAGTATCGACCCGGATCAGCCTAAGTATGCCACACAGGCGTACCCGGATAGACACTTTTCGCCTCCTGTGGATTTTCTGTTTCAGGAATCACTACTGTATACGTCTATCCCCCTAAGACGGAATGTGTCGGCCGGATGAGTCTGCGCGGACAGGTCGATACATTACGCAGATGCATTTTGGGGCATTTTGAGAAAAAATGTGTAGACACTTGCCTACAGTGCCTAAAGAGAGCTGTTAGTGCAATGTTCAATGTGGAAAGATATCAGATGCCATGTTAAAAGTGGCTTAGGAGAATACATGTGATTGATACTGTTTATTAGAACAGATGACTGATATAACTCGGTTTTTAACATTAGGCAATGACTTCACATTAAGCTTGTTAACCCTTTCCCTCATATAGACGCTTGCTGACGCCTCTGAAGCAGGCGACTTTTGAAAACATAGTGGTAAAAGAAGAAAATGATCATGATGAGAAATTGCTCCTTTTGCCAAAATTGTGTCCACCTTTAGTCATTGGCATGCAATTATAGAGATTTTCTATTGTTTTACAAAATATGTTCAAAGTCGTCTGCTGCATATTTCGGGAATCCGGCGTGGTCGAATGGGGTTAGCGTCGGGGATTTGTCCCTTGTCCCGGGTTCGATCCCCAGCAGCGGCACTACGGTCATGGCACTTTTTCTAGTACTTGTTTGTTTACCCAGGGATCATGTATAAGTGTATTGTTGCCGTAATATAACTAAAATAATGCTGAGAATGGCGTTAAACCCAAAACAAAACAAAGCATATTTCGTGAAACACAGAGAATAATGTGCGTGTCGAGAATAAAACAGTGGTATGTTGGTTTATTGCCCTACTTTACTTTAAACATATTTCATTGCCAACACAATATACGTACATTATACAAGAGGCAGATGACAGAAAGAAAGCAACAATTCCAATCCGCGAAGTTAAGAGCAGTTCAACATAAGCAGATTTATCATTAGACTTGTTAATGGAAACAGGTGTCTGTATTTCTTGCAGGCAAGCAGGCACATTAGTTTCTGGCAGGCAAGCAGGCACATTAGTTTCTGGTGGACCTGTGGGTATCGACATGCTGGCAGGCAAGCAGGCACATTAGTTTCTGGTGGACCTGTGGGTATCGACATGCTTACTGGGAATTCATGGTTCGCGTGTGCATCGATATCATTTTAAGTCCAGTCCGTAATGTGTTTTTAATACAATGTCGTGTCTTTATTCCTTGGTCAGTTCCGGTTCAGCTCTTATTATATAATCTTGGCATTCGGAGTGTTTGTTTTTTTATGGTGTTTTTACGCCGCTTTCAACATTATTTCAGTAATTCGGTCTGAAAACAGTCGCAATACTGTCGTCGCCGCAGCACTAAGCGCCTTACATGGAAGCCATTAATACTATTCTAAAGTCTCCGGAATGACCCGACCGGATATTGAACCCTGGTCGCCCGCTCGAGAGGCGGTCATTATATCCACCGCACCACGGAGACGGTCGCAACTCCCACTTAACCACGGAGACGGTCGGTATTTGTATTGCACGTGGTTATTGGATCCTGATTAATCATACTCTGACTAGGCAGCATTAGAAGGGCTTGCAATTAGCCTTCACGTTCCTATTGTTTGGCACGGGCGATTTAAGATCAAGTGTAATATGACATGTACTCTACAACAATATTGATTGACAACATCATGTTATGACATCCATGTACATATATCGGTATGGTATTTTTTTGTGATGTGTTATGTATCCTCGGATCAAAGTTGTCTCCTATGACAATTCAGAGAAATATATTATCTTTCATCCCCCTGAATTCCTGAACGCCTGCCTTTTCTATTCCCTTCTATCACTAATAAAATAATGAAGAAGAAGCAAGACTTAGATTATACTGCTCTATCGAATACGAGTGCTTGTCTTAGTCTACGTTATTTGTAAATGATATTCATACTTTGTGTATAGTAGCATAAATATATGTTGTATAACGTCACGTATAGCTAGACACAGGGGTTACATTTATCATTTTTCTTTTGTTGGTAAAGACATACTTAAACGACATGTTAACCGTATGCTTTTAGAGTAAAGTACGCATCCTTTAAATTATCTTGGCCAATGACTCCTTCTTTATTGAATCCCTAAACGTGACAGCTCTGATTAAATTTCCTGTGTTAAGACGATAGTATCCTACAACGTGAATGGAATGGGAGAGTTGATAAGTGCGGCGGAAGTAGTCCGTTATGACCAATTGGTGACGGTTAAACATTCCCATTTGCACACGGATGATGGTACATCTACAGATGACGATTAAAAACATTGTGACAATAGAAGAACTAGCTCATTATAAGAAATGTATTCGGTTGTAATTATGTTTCAAACCATATTTAATAATAATACTTTCTCTTTTAGAGATTTGCCATGTTTTCCACGTGTCTACTGAAGCTTCGCTGTGCGCGAGAAATGATTAAACTTTGAGGCTACACCTGGACCTATTTTCTGATATTTATTGAGATGATACATACGAACTAAAGACTTATTGCTTTTATTAGCTGTGAGAACGCAAGGGATTTACAGGAATTTAAAGGGATTTAAACCCCTCTGGATATCTGATTTATGAAGATTTAAAGTACTCAAAAGATACCAACTGTGTTTGAAGGTATACCAGGTAGACTGTGTACACTTTGGTAATCGAACCCGGTACATATTGATCACAATGCCAGATCTATATCCCATTGCAGTTGAAACCCAATGATGTGTGTACACGTGTTGTCATGAAAACAGTGGAAATAGAGAGAAGATGCACACGAAAAGATTCTTACCCAGTTTGTGTGGACGTTCTGAATTTGGATACCGTCTGTATCGCGAATCGAACCTGAGAGTATTCGATCACTATGAAAGCGTTCTACTTCAGAGCCATTGAGGGCATGCGATACAAGGACAATGCACTGACTGTATAACATACATTATGCATGTTTTATTGTTACCATATAGCTAACAACCATGCCACACGAAAACCGACATAAGGGGGTAATCGACCAACGAAGCTCCAGAAAAGCCGACCGCCTTCAAACGATGTGTCCATTCAGAATGTCCTCTCTTCGCTATTCAGTCGTTCTTTCATCATTGGACATTCTTAAAAACGTTAAGACACAACGTATTATTAAAACTGTTTTGATTATCATCGAAACGTTAAAAACATTGTGGCGAAATATGATATTGTTCAAATGTGTTCTTAAAAATATATAGTAGTTCAAGGTTGAAGCATTCATATCGACTCTTTACTGTATATACCCACAACGTGTGCGTTTTCCAAATTTCGTATACAACTCTTCTACTCTCTGATCTGGGTTTTCAAATGATTAATTTGAGTACCTTCATGTACATCTAATACTAATCTCTTCTGTTATTAGAGATATATTTTTAAGCGGAATATATAGGCCACGTAATGATTACAAAAAGGACCCCACTACTAGGAACATTTTAGCAGGTCCTAGTGCAATGCCAATCAATTTCGATCCAGTGAATGAAGGAAACGCAATTATGTATGTAAACCTAATTCAATAGATTAGTAATTTATTCGTATTAAGCATACAGACACAAGATTAAACATATTTCCGTCTATACGAAAAGTAGTTGAGGCGAATAAACTTATACAGGAATAGTTTGTGTTGGTTTTGTTGAAACAGTTAGCTTTAGTTAAAACTAAGATAACATAAATCGTTGTCTGGTTCCTACATTTAGTTACCTAACTAGTATTCATTCCGAACGTTTATGAATATCACAAACATAATGGCGTCTACGTAATGTATCGAACTAAGTCACATTGGGCAGTCCGCACAGACTTATCGGTGCCGACACATTCCGTATCAGGGGGTAGGGTAGAGGTTTCCTGAAACAGAAAATCCACAGGAGGCGAAAATTGTCTGTCCGGGTTAAACTACGCGGCATGATTAGGCTGAGTCCACAATGTTGGTTTTCTCGCGAGAAGACTCATATGTTAACCTTTTGACAGATGTAACTGATCTCGATAAGCTTTTGCCAACATAGACATAGACATAGGCATATTTTATTTGGTAATAAAGGCCTCCGGCCCAAAATACAACATGTAAATACATCAAACAGAGTGAAGTAAACAATACATATTGGTGGTATTCAAATAAACATATACATTTTTTAAGCTGTTGTGATTAAACAATTACAGTTTAGCATAATACATTGTAAGTGAAAATATATTTAGAGTTAAAGTTTTTAAATACTCAATATAGTTATATAGTATATCTGTATGTTAAGAAGCGTTATGAAGGATTTGACCAAAGTTTTACAAAAATGAAATAATGAAATATGTGACTAATTGGCGAGAACCGCTTGTTTCGTCGTTCTAGTTCTGTATTTGTGAATTTAAGACATATAATTGAGATGAATTACCCCCAATATTGCGTTGGTGATGTAAATATAAAACGGCTTCAATAATGAAAATTGTCTCATGGATTCTGTCAGATGTAATTAAGAATCAAGACTTTTTGTGTCCTACTTGTGTGAAACATATTGTCTTCATTAATTATTTACAAAGAAAAACAAATCACGAATACCAAAAACCTTTAAATAACTTACTGATTTGAGCCGTCCCTCGAGAAAACCAACATTGTGGACTTTGTGTAAAATATCGACCCGGATCAGCCTAAGCATTCCGCGCTTCCTTTGGATTTTCTGCTTCAGGAATCATTACTTGATACATTACGCAGATGATATAATCTTCGTTTCGCGCGGGACGGCTCATTTGTTTTGTGTTTACTTTGTAACACACTAAACTTATAAGATAGTGCTTACTTGCTTCCATCAGCACAATCCGGCTTTGGTAGGATAACAGATTCAGAGGCTTATCGAGCATTTTGTGCGAAAGCTCAGAGAACTTTAAACTTGTTTACAGAGATATATCTTTGAATCCATTAATCCATCGTCAAAAATGATAGATGTTACTCCCAGAGGAAAACAATATGCATGTGCAAAGCGTGTCTCTACATATTTTAATCATGTTTGTAAGACAAAAATCTAACAATTTTTAACTTGTGTAGTTTTTGTGAGATAGGCAACAGTAGCAATGGTCATATACACTAATCTGCAGGACCACAGTCAATATAATTGCAGTAAAATCCATACTCAATACATAATTGAGCCGTTTCACGAGAAAACCAACATTATGGACACTGCGTAATGTATCGACACATCCTGTCTCAGACCGATACATGTAGAGATGTATGATTTCCGAAATTGGAAATCCACAAGAGGTGTAAATTGTCTGTCTTCCGGGTTGATACTTTACGCGTAGTCTACAATGTTAGTTCTTTCGTAAAACGGCTATTATTGAAACGCACGTGCGTATGAGTGTGTTTGTAGGGCGAACAAATGCAAATGGGGTGGGGTGTTTTCTAATGAGATTGAATCTGTCGAATGTGTTTAAGCTTATTTCTAAACTTTCCGTATAACTGTGCGGCTGAGGTGGTTGAAGTTAGCACGTAGGTCGAGGCTCGTAGGCCGACATTTAAATTTGTGCAGAAAGTGTTGACCTGGCGCCTAGGTCGTAAGGCGATACTTAAATTTAGGTTCAGAGAGTGTTGACCTGACGCCTACTTCGTATTTCGACAGTTACATTTATGTTTATAAAGTGTTGACCTGGCGCGTAGGTCGTAGGGCGACACTCAACTTTATGTTCAGAAAGTTTTGACCTGGCGCGTAGGTCGACACTCAAAATTATGGGTTGAAAGTGTTGACCTGGCGCGTAGGCCGTTAGGTCGACACTCATAACTATGTTCTGAAAATGTTGACCTGACGCGTAGGTCGTAGCTCGACACTCCAATTTACGTTCAGAATGATAATAACCAATATGTCAATCAACCGACTGATGAAAATAGCGAGAATATTCAAATTTCAGGATACAACGAAAATAATAAAAACAAAACTATCTGATGACGACTTAACCGTGTGTGAAACTAAGCGTTAAAAGATAATTCAAAAAACATAAAGAAGACTTGAACGTAAAGATGAATATGAGCCATCTGACAAACCTTCAGCTTATGAAGATAACGACAGAAATCCGCGAAAATGACAAACCACAAATATGTGATGATGATGTAACGACACATAAGAATAAGCATAACAAGAAACAAAAAAGAAACAAATGAATTGGACATGAAGAAAACGAGCTATATGACAAAAAAAACCGACGATGTGAATACTGAGAAAATTCAGGATGAGACAAACCAAAGACATGTTATGACGTTCTCACAACACATAAATAGAAGACAAAACGTAAACATAACAAAGAAGCAGGGAGGAAATGGTAAATCTGCAAAACAATAAATTGATGCAAAAACGAAAATAGAAATTCTATGGAAACCCCGAAAATGACAAACAACAAACATATGATGACGATTTAACTTCGCATAAAAATAAGCATTCGAAGAAAGTGAAAAGAAGGTATGAAGAAAAAAATAGTTCTTGAACAAAATGAGTCTTTCATAAAACAACAAACTTATGAAAACATAAACTACTGTGATAATACTGAATATGACACGATGATAATACAAACAGAAAATTCAAGTTTAAACTTAATGAAAATGCGTGGAATATGATACAAAAAGAGTATTTTGGGATATAAAAAAAGGATGGTCAGAAGGTTGCAAAATATCTGGACAGCCATTTTTGCAACGAACGCTTCTATGACGCACACTGGTTGTGTTGTTGCTTTTAAGACATCACTGCAAGTCATCGAGAAGTCGAACATGTTCAGTAGCAGCCATAACAGCAACAGCGTATTGTAAGGGGCAGCATTGCTCTGGAAAATTTGTTTTTACAATAGATAAAGGAAATGTTTGCGAAGGTACCATTGACGTAATTTATTCGACAAAGAGGTATAAGTACAATACCGACATATTATGAAAAAATCTCTTAAAGGGTAATACAGATAAGATGAAATGAAGGAAAGAAATTATACATTATTACCAAACACTACCGTTCTTAGAAAGATATAGTCAGAAATAGTCCAGAAAGAACACATATATCAACACGTTACTGTAGAGCTTCAGATGCTTAAAGAGAACTACAAAAAAGAAAGTGATGCGTATATCCGATAGATCGATATTCATTCGTTAACTCTAATTTGGTTTCCGGAAAGTCAGTTGAAAACAATTAAAATGTTATCAGCCCAAACCAAGTGAAACCTATATATTGATTCCACCGGATCAATAATATCTAAAGTACAAAGTCAAAAACAGATGAAGTAGTGAAACCAGAACCCAGTTTACCTAGTGTATCTGTTGCAGATATGATAACAACTCAGCTTTCTATTCCTAGAAGCGAATTGTTCCTGGACACTGTTAAAAGATCGGCAAGTTTAACGGGTGCGAACATAAAAATACAGAGAGTCGAAACTGACTACAGCTTCACACTGATCCAAGCCTGTTTGAAGTGGTTCAATAACCTTAACATAAAGACCTACCTTAGTAAATGTTTCGAAATATGATATAACGAAATTGAAATTAATCTGACCGTGCACCACTTATGTTCGGTGCATAATTTGAAAGATTTTATTCGACAATTGAAAACTCTCAACTTTCAAATGAAAGCAAACGTCCGGGAATTTAAGATGTAGGAGATGTTGAAGATGATGATGAACTAAAAACAAAAAAAGGCCGAACTCGCATAAGAGAAAGATACTATCGTCAAACAATACGAGCAGCCTCCCCATTCACACAGATCTTTTACATCATAACTCAAAAAGTTGAAACAGAAATCTCAACATTAGGTCATAATGATACAACTTCCAACGAATGATATTACGCAGCAGAAATACTTTGCCTCTCCGAGCAATTCATGCATATATTGCCATGCAACCAATGTGAAGTGGTATCATAACAAGTAAAATGGTTCAAAACGACCAAACCATATTAACCTGTGAAGTAAATTCACCAGTAGATGATAAGTTCAAGGTCATTAAAAATGATATTGGTCTCAGATCACGTCCATTTAACTGGTGATGAACCTTAAGCAACTAATCAACGGCAGTCTTCGGGAGACTCAATTCCCGAACGCATGGAAAAAACACGAAAAAGTAAAATTGAAGAAAACGAAGACATCGAAATGAAGTAGGAAGTTTGGTCGAAACATCCAGCTAGAAAAAAGCCTAAATAAATGCCAAAACCGCGACAGCAAGTCACGAAAACCAGACAAATGCCAAGGATATGGATGACCGATACATCTGCCTGCAATAGCAGACTCATTTGTGATGACGATGAGTATGTACATTTAACTTATCGAGTTTTGTGACGTTAATTGGAAGTCTGTAAACTGTGTTAACATCCTGTGTTAACATCCTTAACATGATCGCTCTTTAGAAGTGTTTATATGTTTCATATCTTAGATACAATACAATAATACTGATTGTTTTATTTATAACCGTTAATGAAACGTCGTTGACGTTTTAGATATATGCGAAAGCCCACTGTAATAAAACCATGGCATGTGATCAACAAAGATTACGATAATTGATTGTTTCAATTACTAAATAATATGAGTTATTAGACATGCGGATGTGATAACGAAATCACCTTTATATATGCTTTGTTTTAAAGCTAGTTTACATAATTTACGAAACAAATTCTTGGATCTTATCCTGTTCGCTCTTGATTATTTCTTCACCCGGGCCATTAACAAGTACTGTGATAATTGTGTTGAATGTGAAATACATTAAGTGTGATTTCTGCGCAGTCAGGCTTGGAATCTACAGCTCATGTTTTTATGTTTCAGAAGTCAGCTGCTTTGTTCTGGTACAATAACAATTTTGACGGATAAGTGTGCATTTTTCACCGGTGTTGGTAATCAGAGGTTTCGAGCATTGCACGCACAATATAATTGGGACTAACGAAGTTGTTCAGTCGCGACATGCAGCGTAAAACTTGGGCAGTGTAAAATACGCCCTTGCTGGTGTAACGAATATGCATTGTGGCGAAACCGATTTTTAGTTATTTAACAAAGTTACGGCCCTTTGTTTAAGGACTATGTCATGGCCGAAATTAGAAAATGAGTGACCAAAATGAACTGACCTGAAAGTCACCTTATCAGACATAGAATGTTAATGTTATTATTGAAAGGAATACTTAATATCATACAAACAGCGACGTCTTAATACACCTGTAACAATAATAAAGTGTTATATCGAAAAATAAATGGCATTTTTTCTGGTCAAGTTTTTGTTTTTCCTATGTGTGGTCATTTACTAGCGAACATTGATTAATAATAAGTCAATATTGGTATTCTGAAAAACATACAGACACACTCTATACAAAATTTAGTAGCATCCATCTTTGATAACAACTGACTTAAACACACTGTGTTCACATTCCTACTGAAGAATGTCATCCTTGAAAATATACGTGTTCCTAAAATCGAATATATGTTGCACCTACCCGACCATCCCGATCTTCTTTTGTCTTTTTAGATCTCACAAAACTCGCCGTTAAAATTGCAATTAACACATATTTATTTTCAGTTTACATAGCCTTACGGAAGAGAAGGTCGAAGCACTTTATATATATTAATACGCTGAAACTTACTTGTCTTGAAAGATCGGGGATTTTTTTTTATTTATCATGAATTGTTGTTTTATTCTGGCAAATAAATTAATGTTTTATGAATTAAATACGTTAACTTGTTGTGCAGATAGGTAACTTGTGATTTTGCCCAATTCAGTTCGGGTTTATTTATTACGTGTGTTGATTGACCATTACTTCCGGTATGGCGGTAGTTTGCCTCACAGAATTTTAAAGAATTGTGGAAAAAGACTCATTAAAGGAGAATTTTTGATAAGGTAAGATTTTTCTAAAATAAATAATTCAGCATTGATTTTCTTTACATCATGTATCGAAGATCTCGCCTGATCCTCTTACAGATGAGCGTGAATTAGTACAGATGTCATTTGTTTACTTGGGTAAGTTTTACTGTTATGTTTACGTTCATGCGTTGCACGAAAAACATGAAACGACCAAAACTTCAATTTAACTCATATGGTGTTGAAACAGTGCCACCACGCTGTTATTATCCAAAATGTTCATCAGTAATTGTTGATTTCGCCACTGAAAATGGGACACGTAAGAAAACGGAAAAAGAACAACAGAAAGACGTTCAACAGTGCAGGAGGTAAACAGTCATATCATGCCAAAGTTAAAAACACTAAAGCAGTGTGTAAACAACAGAGACAAAAACACCTGTTCAAGAACACAAAATTGAAAGATCCACCCTACCAGATTGTTAGAAAACATGTTGTTTGTGGTGGAATACCAACAACTAAGTTTATTGTGCGAAGAATACCTTTATATTCCAAGGCCAAAATGAAAACATTATTGACTCCAATAAATCCATTGAAGATGTTTTTGAAAACACAGGAAACAAATGAAATGATCGGAAACAGAATTTTAAACCTGGAAAAGTTAATAGATCATGTTATTGAAATTACCATGCATTCAGCAATATGTGAACAGGCTCAATTAATTGCAAAGAATGGGGAAATGTGTTTTTTGTTCACAAAAGAGAAGGAACGCAGGGTTTTTTACAGCATAATTTGTGGTGAATGCAAAGGTTGTGGGAGGAAATTTGAAATGGAGTCCTCTTCTTTCAATACGGCAACAAAAACTAGTGACATAAATTTACGGGCTGTATGGGGAACCATTTCAACTGGGGGAGGATGCTCCAGATTGCAAGAAATGTGTGGGACAATGAACATGCCATCGTTGAACCAGTCCGCATTTACAAAACTAGAACAAAACATTGGAAATTGGTGGGAAGTGGGTTTTAAGGAGGACATTGTGAAAGCAGGATTGGAGGAACGGCGTCTGGCAATTGAAAGGGGAGATTTTAATAATGGTGTACCGGCTATAACTGTGATATGTGACGGTGGATGGAGCAAAATATCTCATAAACATTCTTATAATGCAAGTGGTGGTGTTGCTGTGATATTTGGGGCCCAAACTAAAACATTATTGTATCTCAGAGTGCGTAACAAATATTGTTACATGTGTGAAAGTGGTAAAGCAAAGGAAAGCCATAAGTGTTTTAAAAATTGGACTGACAGCAGCCAATCTATGGAAAGTGACATGATCCTTGAAGGATTTTTGGAGGCAGAAAGTGTCCATGGTATAAGATACATGAGGGTGATTGCGGATGGAAGACAGCTCAGTTTATGCAAAAGTCACTGAGAATGTTCCAGTTTGGGGACCGTATGTAAAAAAAATTGAATGTGCAAACAATTCTTGCAAGTGTTTAAGAACAAACTTAGAAAAAATAGTAATGGAAAAGCCGGGGTATAAAGGAAAAGGAACATATCAGAGTGAGACTTACAACAGCAGTGCGATGTGCCATCAACATGCGAAGTAAGACACAAAATTGTAACCAATTGAAAAAAGATATTAAAAATTCTGTTTATCATGTATTTGGGTTTCATGATAATTGTTCTGACTTCTGCAAAAAAGGTCCTTACAAGGAAGGTGTTCATGAAGACAGTAATAATGATGGAAATGATTGTGATGACTTGTTCTAGGATCAGGCAGACTTTTGGAATATTGCAAGTGATGCAGAACTCATTGAATCCCGTTATGATTGTCAAAACACAACAGAAGATATAAAAAACATTATTCAAGATGTGTCAATTTTTTTAAATCGCCTAGCAAACAAAAGTGAAAGACTTATTGGAAACTTTACGACTAATTTAGCTGAAAGTTGGATGAACATTCGATGTAAGTTTGATGGTATGAATGTATATTGTTTTATGGCGCATCGACAGCTAAGGTCATTTAGTGCGCAATTAAATTTAATTATTCATGATCC
>JAUELF010150351.1:0-14942 GCA_031471495.1 Clinocardium nuttallii | reverse complement strand
TATAATAATTGCAGAAGATATTTGTAGTAATATTGGAGACAATACACATGTACTTTCCGAACACCTCTCGTACTGTACATTGCACAACATTTATTTTATGGAACCAATCAATCGACTGGACATGAATTATTCATGATTACGAAGTTTTGCTAGCCAATTTGCCCAGGGTATCATATATGCTATGAATAGCCTGGGTACCGAGGATGCTTATTAGGATGTTCTGCAAGGTTACCGAAATCTTTTCCCACGATCGGTTAATATTCGGGAACCAATTCAGGAACTATTGGCATTCTCTCGCGCCGCATTCGGCTACTTCGGTTAGGTTTCGGCGTTTATATCGCAACCTTTCGTATGCCATTTAGCAAATACATGCCGAACGAGCCCGATGGTTCACCCTTTTTATTGATTAATGATCCCAAAAGATTCCCGAAACTAGCAAAATGTATCGGCGACCCCTTCACAAAGCATCGGGCTGTAGTGGACGGCAGTTACAATAAGCCACTGCTAGCGCCAAGTTGGGAAAGCCATTTATACCATATTTTAAGAACAGTCAAACCTGTTAATCTGGTATCCCCGACCAACTAATGTAAGCGACCACAATGTATTTGGTATTATATTTTATATTTATACAGGACGTAGGTTGTGATGGTATTCGTGGTTCACAGGCTCAGGAAGATAGCTGTGGAATTTGTCAAGGGGATGGAAGTACATGCAAAACTGTCTCTGGTGTTTATTCCAAGAAGTTCGAGTACAGTGCTGGTAAGACAATACATAGTTGTTTGCGTTTTACGCCGCTTCTTACGCGTTTCATGTGAAAGTTACTAGTTATATCGGTCCATTCATCATGACACCAGCGAGCCAGTCGTAATGCTTTCCCCAAACTTCTGAGGGGAAAGCCATTACAACCATTTCTTTAAGAATTTGATATGAAACGCTGGGGGTAGAACACGCGAACTCCCTGACCCGAGGTGGACGCTCTACCGCTACATCACAAGTCTATGGATGACGACCTGGTAGATTGATTATTATGATTAACTTTATATACTATTGTTTCCAGGATCAGCATCAATCAGTTCCTTTATTGACACATATTCATACAATTTGTCTTTGGCCATTTAAAAAAATGCAACTGAAAGGCTTTCTAACAAAGTGTTGCTGTATGCTCTATTACCGGGTTGTAGAAAACTCGAACTTTGTATTTCAACTTCGATTGTCATTCGCAAGTCCAACTGATTCTACATATACACATATGCTATATGCTAACTTTATGAAGCCATCAAAGCTATTTCATAGAAATCGTAAATAAACTAGATAACTATTATTGTTTTTATTAAGTTCAAACTTATTTGTTTAACAACGATTGCGAAACAAGCTTTAGATTCGATGTCTGAATCATGGAGACATAGCCAGTACTCGCGCCGATTGTTTGGAAATATTCAAAATGACGAACCCGCTCGTTACGGGATTGGAACGCGGGAGGATTTAGTATGACACTCAAACACTGTACCACTGTCTTCCATTCCAGCCGGACAATACTACGAGAAGATGCTGGTTCTACCGAAGGGTTCAAGGGCTATCAATGTAGCGGAGAACGGATTGTCACCACATTTCATGTGTATGTCATAACCCTTTCCCACAAACAACAAATCTCTTGAAATGATAGTAGAATTACTAAAAAGGGTTTAAAACATTGTGGCAAAAGGAAAAATTGCTCGTTTTACGCAATTCATTATTTTGTCACAATGGTTTCAAAAGTCGGCTGATGCAGATCCGTCAACATACGTCTATAGGTGGGAAAGGTTTAACTCTTTCGTTTCAGAAGGTTTTTGAAAACAATGCGGATTCAAGTGAGACAGCTCGTGTTTAAATTCTTAACATGAACGAGACGCTTAGCTGTACTTTGATAACAATTTAGAATAAACTCGAAATTGCCTATGATCATCATATTTAAACGTATTCTTACAAAGCATTTTTTCAAATCGAACATATGGCGACGAAAAAGTCTCAAACCAATTGTAGTACTTGTTATAGATCGGCAATGTGTATATATCCTGATAATACTGGACAGATGAACAGTTTCATCTTAACATACACTGTTCAGAAATGCGTATGTATCTTTCCTCGAGAATGGGGGTCATATTGAGTTAGAACAAGTTAAGTTAAAGAGTCTGTTAAAGAACAAAGTGTTCCCGTTGAGTAGATGACGCGTGAACTCACGAACCCAAGAGTCTGTGCCTGCTTAAGAGCGCATTGCGTCCTTTTCCTAACTATTAAGCGAACAATGTGTAATGAATGAGTTTCTAACCGTCATTATATCACCGAAAACTGTAACTCGTTCGAATTGATGTTAAACTATGTCCAAACAGATGATGTAATTAGATTCCGATTGAATAGGAAGAGAACCGTTTTGCCTAACTGAGCACTGGAATCTCAGGTATAGTCTCAATAGAGCATCCACCGTTTGTATGTGTGTAAAACTATACTAGAAATATATTCTGACAAATAATAGTTGTTTAGTCATACTCGTTTCACGCACGAAGCACGGTTGTGCTATTGGCAATGCCACCATACTATGAGAAGCTTTACACGGTTTATTGAAGAAAAAAAGATTGTTTAGAACAATTATATTACAGCCGTACAAGATACCCTCTATTTGAAACACGTATTCAACGCAGATGGTAAACAGGGTACGTCAAAGAACTTCGCCCTAGAGGGGGCGTGGTTTAAATATCATAACAACGGTGGATACGAAACTCTCGATGCTAAAGGTCCCATTCAAAGAGCTGTAAATGTCATGGTAAGATAGACTCGTTGTCAAAACTGCTAAATATGAACGTTGTACTTAGATACATTTCTCGAGTGTATACGCGTGTGATGTGTTGGATCTTTCGATGAACCACATTTAAATAACTACATAATCATGTGTATGAAGACAAATTTGTACATTTACCACGTCAGTAATTTTTTCGATTTTCGATATAATTTTTTATCAACCAACCATATCTCTTGATTTTAATTAAGAGAACAATCATCTCTATAATAGTAATATAATTGTAATGTAAATCTGTCTCATCTTTAACAGCATTCCATTTTAAGCCATTTTCTTTCTTGAACATGCATATAAAGACGTAAGATATGTTCACCCATCCAGTCACATTTATTAGTTATACAATGAATTGAAAACTGTATTGTTTAGTGTACTGTTGACAGCTGCATTCAGTATCTGATCAGGATTAATTTGTGTGTTAGAATCTTATGGGCGAACGTCATCTAGACCAATTGATTTTGTTCTGATTGTTGAGGTCACCTTTATGTCGGACCTTTTCTTACAGATATACCCGATGAATTGGCAACGGCCTGCCAATGTAAGGTATTCCTATACGGTGGATAAGAATGATTATACGTTTGAGAAGAACAAGTACCAGTGGAAATTTGAAGACTGGAGCGAATGCAGTGTGACATGTGCCGAAGGTCCTCTTTTACCCTTTCCATCATGCATATGTTATTAGGCGCCTCTGCAATAGACGAGTTTTTTAAAAAACATTATGACAAAATAAGAAATTGGTAATACTGAGGAATGTTCTCTTTTGACACAAACTTTTAACTGTTTTTTAATAAGACATGAACCATTTATCATATACCTGCAATTTTTCCCCGTCTCAAATACATGCATATTGTCATGCGCAAATACAATACGGTCTCCAGATTGATCAAACTCCCGCTCCTTGAAGTACGATACAAACCGACGTATCACTTCTATTTATAGTGATTCTTCATATTTGTGTCTACATGTTGTAAAAGTCGTCTGCTGCAAATGTGTCTAAGTGGGTTAAATAATGTCTGTCAATTAACTAATTATTATCTTAAAGTTTACTTGGAAATTATTTGAATCATTTGAATTTTGAATCGTGTATGGTATTCGAACTTTGTAGTCAAAATATATGTGTTCTAATTTTCATAATTTAGAAACTCAAATATAGCTGTTTTAGTTAATAACAGCAGAAACGTTCTGTATACTATATACTTACAATTGTATGAGTTATAAAGAAAATATAAAAAACCTAAGGCAATTCTTATTAACTGGCCTTTATAAAAGAACATTTTCGTTTCATTTGTTTTTAACTTGAAATGTTTGACTATAAAATATGTGGAACTCCTAAATCCACATTTGCATCGAATATTATGTATGTCTTTATCATTAATTTGAAATCCTAAACCCATAGTAGTTCAGTCAATACATCCTATTCAGTGCAAATCTGCATCTTTATGATGAATTCCGAAATTCACAGATGTTATGCCAAACATATAATGTATACGACTTTATCAATTTGTTGAGTTTCTAAATCCACAGGTGTTCAGCACATAATATACGCCTGCCATGACAAGGAGACAGGTGAGAAGGTGGAGGATGACTCCTGCAAGTTTCTAGAAAGTCCTAACACAGACAATGTAAAGTGTTCCAGACTGGACTGTTCTTCATTCCTGTAAGAGTTCCCACGAATTCACCAGTGTAATTAGCCCTTACCCACACACTACAAATCTGCAGCAGACGACTTTGAAAGCATCCTTTGCAAATAATTGAAAATTCTCAATATATGAAGGTGCAATTTTCAAATAGAGTTGAGAACGTTGTGGCAAATGAAGCAATTTCGCCATTTGTCACAATGTTTTCAAAAGTCGTCTGCTGCAGATCCGTCAGAATGCCTCTGTAAGTGGGAACGGGTTAATATTTGATTGATTTTGGGTTTAACGCCGTTTGTAATAATTTCTTAGTTATATCATGGCGGCCAGTTCACCTACTCATGTGTTTCCTGGTTTTCTATCACCAGTACTCCACACCACAACCTTCCCAAGCAACTGGCTGCTTTTCCACATAGACTTAGCCCATTGGTTGAAGACGAATGATGCATGTCGCATTGACTTTTGTCAAACGTCGGAAAGAAAGTTGGCCGAGCTGGGATTCGAACTTACAACCCCTGGATTGACAGCCCGCGTCGTTACTGACTGAGCTACCGGAACTCGGCTAAACGGTTAAAAGAGTTAACAATCTTAACTTTAGAACACGGTTGTACGGGTGTACTCAGATTGAACTAACTGTAGCCGTTTGGACAAGTTACCTGAACGATCTATAAGCTTTGCATATTTTTATTTAATTTTACCTCTCCAGTTTAAAGGTGCTGAACTCCAGATGGAAATCAACATTTCGAAATGTTGAAACTTCTGTAAATATTGCTAATAGTGACAACAAAATAAGTAATAAGTAGTAAATAGTCAGTTCAAAAACTAAAACTATTTTGGCAGTAACTGTTGAGAAAATGTCAATTAAAAGACATGAAAATGTACAAAATCTGGCTTACTGGGTATGTCTACTCAGTAGGAAAAACATATATACCCTAGAACACGGGATTACTCAGATGTAACTAACATAGTAGCTGTTTTGACAAGTTAACTGAACGATTTATTAACTTAACATATGTATTCCAAAGGGAGTGAGGTCGGTAAAACACATGATATCATGACTTCTCTTTAATTATTAAATGTTCGACCACTTGGTCTTTATAAAGATTTCAAAAACCAAATGGAAATGTAAGTAGTCCATTTTTTTAAAGTTTACGTATGTTAGTGTAACACATAATACCGACCACTGTGTTATGTAAGGAAGAAACAAAATGCAAATTAGCTGCTGATTATACTAATTCATTCTTAGCTTGAGATAAAGATATACTAGTATTATGTTAACGTTGCATACATAACGTTGAATGTCGGCGCCCGTATATCTTGGAATCAGACGTTTACCGACATGTCAATTATTATTATGTTACAGCTATATATGGCGGATGTTACGTAACCAGGGCGAATGTTCTGCCTCGTGTGGTGACAAAGGAACTCATTATTTGTTGTTTGAGTGTGAGGAGAAAGACACACAACGTAAAATTGATAATGTATACTGTGTTCATATACCGGAACCTAAAGTAGTCAGCCCATGTAACCGATTCCCTTGTACACATATGTCATATAGATGGGAAGTGACGTCAGACTGGAGTAATTGCAGCACCAGCTGCGGTACATCTGGAACACAATTCCAATTGTTTTATTGTCTACGTGAAACCGAAGGTGCTGGGGACGTTCGTGTGGATGAAAAGTTTTGTTCAGATATGGTTTCACCGAAAGAGCCACGACCGTGTAATAGAATCCCATGTCTAAAATATGACTGGAAGATCATGGATGAATGGTTAGATTGCAATCAAACATGTGGTCAAACTGGTATGCAGAAAAGGAAGGTTGTTTGCCATAAATACGAGTTTGGAGAAACTGAGAAACCGATGGGAATATGGTACTGTCAAAACAAAAAGAAGTCAACGGAAAGTAGACCGTGTAATATACGACAGTGTTTCACATTTAAATGGGAGGAGACAGACGAATTTGGTGAATGTAGTCAAACATGTGGTAGTACAGCAATCAAACAAATGAAACTCTATTGTAAAAAAGTAATGTACGATAATAGAGAAACCCGGGTACCAGAGAAACTTTGTAAAGAACTTGATACACCAAATGTTGATCTCAAGTGTGAAAATATAGTACCGTGCGTTTCGTTTGAATGGGAAGCCACATATAATTGGACACAGTGTTCTCAATCTTGTGGAAAGGATGGCATCCAGTCACGAATACATAAATGTATTTCAATTCCTTCTAAAGAGGAGGTATCTGACTCATATTGTGAAAACTCTATACTTGTTTCAGAGGAAAGACCGTGTAACAGGATTCCCTGTCAGCAACACTTGATACAATATATAGACGAGTGGTACCCGGATTGTTCAAAAGCGTGCGTAGATCTGCCTGTTAAACTACAATCACGTAAAACAAAGTGTTTCCAATTGTTTGATAATGGACGAAATGAAATAACTGATGATAAGCTTTGTCTGGGTTTGGAAAAACCCACGCTAATGCTTCGCCCCTGTGATCCTATGCCATGTCCCAAGTTCGGATGGGAGGAAAATGGATGGGGTCCGTGTTCTGAATCTTGCGGTGTTGAAGGAAATGAGACTCAAATTGCCCAGTGTATAGAAACTACAGGTGACGGGATGCGGAGCGTTGTTGGTGATCCAAAGTGTGAACATTTACGACGCTTAGACCTCATCCAAAGGCCATGTCGATTACCGTCCTGTCTTAGGTTAGTAAAGTACAACACACGCTGTGGAATGTTTGCCTAGATATTTTAATAAATACACATATTAAATATTTGTCGTGGTTTTCCTGAAAAATATAAGAAACGAACATAATCCAGCGACTCATGCACCGTGTTGGTTTGAGTTATAAAGTTCATGTTATGTTATGTTAGTTAGATAGCCCGTTGTTCAATGTATTTTAATGTCTGTTTACAATATCTCAAAACAGGTGTAAATAACTTTTCTGTGAAGCAGTATCATCTTTGATCCTTAGCACGGGTTCGCAGGAAGTTACTTTTCCACACTTGTCATACTAGTAATAACGTTTAGGTTAGAGCACTATTCATATACAGTTGCGAACATGTTAGTCAATTCAACATTAGCTCTGTAATACGATATAAAAAGTCATTTACCATTGCTTTCATGTTACGTTTGCCCGTTCGGCCAAAATGCTATGTCTTAATAGCTCTGAAAATATTTCGATTAACTGAAGCTTTCATTCAAAATATCGATATTTATTTATTTATTTTGGTAACTTACAAAACGAATCAATACTAAGACAACTGTGATTCAAGTTTACATACGTTTGTAGATAAGAGATATCCATAACACAACCCCACTGGGGACATTGAATAAAGGTATGCAATTTGTGTATAAGCCGGTGACCCAATTTGACAACAAATTTGGATCAATCGTGATGTGTCAATAGTCTAGTATCACATAACAGTCTTGTTTTGCATGGTATGAATTACATTTGCCATTTTGTAGGTACAAACCGGGATCTGATTGGTCAGATTGTTCGGTCACTTGTGGTATCGGGACCCATACTAAGCACGTGATATGTGTACATAAATCCCCAGAAGGGACAGAGGAAGAAGTTAAAACAGAAATGTGCGTAAAGGCCAATATCACAAAACCGTTAGAGAAATGTGACGCAGGCTCGTGTGGGTTCATGGAATGGGGAGCTGGACCTTGGTCAATGGTATGTTTACTCTAGGAAACTTGAGTTGTTATCCCTTTGATAGTTGAAACGACTGAGTTTAATGCCAGGTAAAGCCTGCACACCCGCGGGGTGTGACAAGGCTCTATCTTTACTGTATGGTTCTTCAAACATGCTTAGACCTGTTTATGGACTGTTCTTAAAGCAATACGTTTTAACAAATCGGCTTTGTTGGATTGATCTGGCCATCTTAAAGTTTCTTTGTAAGGAGTGTCAAGTAATTGGCATTTCAAGCGTATTTCTTAAAATAATTGAAATAAGTAAATGTTTTCTCGAATCTAGATATGTTTATCCGAGTATGCATTGATAACACTGTGTTAAATCAATTATATTTGATTCCTAATTATGTTCAACCAATTTAACTGTTAGGTGTCTCATTTTTATATCTATACTTATCAAATTATTATAACAAATCAATACTTCAATTGTATATACAATCTTTACACTCTATTTTACAAGCCATTAAAGAACATTATACTTAAGTTAAAATCTGTATTTCAAAACTAGCTTAAAACGATGTTGTTTTCTATATATATATAACTTAAATAGCAACGAGTATAGATATGTGAAGGTCTTGCCATCCTCCGTCATACCTTACAAACAGTAAATATATGTTAATATATAAGGTTTATAACATAGATAATATATTTTCCAGTGAAGTATAAACAAATACTGTTTTTAATGTTTTTCCTATGATAAATTATTTTAATTCTGTTTAACACCATTTCCATCCTTATGTTTAGTGATATCACTTATTCATGCTCCATGGGTAAACAAACCAGTACTCGGCTATGAAACGTGTCTTTCCAAAAAATAATCCACCATGACCGATGCACCTCGGTCGCTAGGTTCCAAATATCCGACGCTAGAACATTGTGTATCTGTATAAAGGTTGTTATAGTTTCACAAGTGTTTATGAAGTTATAAATTTATATGATGGGAAAAGGAGGCTAAAAAGCAACAACAAAAAAAAAACCCCAAAAAACAGAAGAACAATAAAACATTTTGTTTCTGTTTGTAATACGAATATACAGAGAATAGTAGATGTCTATGTCCTTGATTTAAGATATGAACTTTATCTGACCAGGTTGGGACAATTTTCACTTCTCCAAGCTGAGTAAGATAAAGTTCATGTCGAAAATCAAGGACGTTATAATCTATTTATCTTGCTAAATTATGTTTTCAGGTATATCTACATTCATTTTAACTAGTTTTAAATGATGACATACAACCTTACAACATCCCATTCATAAATGACTACACTCAAAATAGAATGAGGTCACGCGCGTGCATGCATACGCGCCGAATTACATTGTGTACACATGACTGACGGAAGAGTTCCGACCTCAACTCCATATTTCTCAATCTGTATTATTTAATTTGTATACCTGGTGTGACAAAATACCTTTACACGGTGATATAAACTCGAACATAGTTTTTAGTAGAAGTTTAAATACTGCAGATTGTGCGACGCGTCAGTACACACTAAAAGTCACCATGTATGTCAACCGCCATGTTTTGAATATTCCAGACAATTATGATGCTTAAGCGTCGGTTAGTGTGGAAATATTCATTTTTGGATAAAGGATAACGTCACTGTTGTGGTAAAACATGTCAAAGACACGATACGACAATTTTTAGTTTTAGTGTTTGTAAATTTAAAATTATATAACTAGGAGAAACGTGTTCTGGATATCTGAATGTAACGCATAATGATATTCTGTCGGAACTGCTCTAAACGTAGTCGATCTCTCAGACCGTTATTTGAAAGGGCAATTAATTTTGCTTTACAGGAATATATATTGAGTTAAAAGTTGTTTTTACAAAATCCTAAAAGAATGTCTGAGATAGTTATTTGTTTAGTTGGATTTAGTTCCCTAATTTTAAAACGAATCCTTATTAGGCATCGTGTATGCATATTGTAATTTTGATCTTATTGACGTACATAGGAACACCATGCACAATGTCAATAATATCTCATTCAAATGATTATCGCATCGTACCCAAGGCAACTTCTGTAAGTCGTCGGAAAGAAATAATAACGAAGCAATTTTTGAACATTACATAAACCACAATTTCAATCAATCACCCAGTTTTACTTCTACGGTTTACGTCAGCTCGGTATACGATTGGTTAGGAAACTGATACAATCTCCTCGTGTCTCGTCAATAGGATTTTCTCACTTATCTAGTTCCGTAATTAACCATTTCCGTCAGCTTATTGGATTACTATCTATCTGGATTTAAAGCCGTCATTAATGATCGTGTTTTTCTTTTCAAGGATTAATTATATTTATCTCAATTAAGTCTTGCGAATGAATACGTTGCTATCCTCGTGAATCATTCTGTGATGAAAAACTAATGAAGAAAGCATTTGATGGTCTAACAAAGATATTTTCTGTCTGGGTTTCAACGGCCGACCGAGAAACATTAAACTCTTGCAGCGTCAATGACACTATTGAGGCTATTGGAAACAATACATATTCTGTTGAGGTGGCCGGTAACGATCCGTCTCACTTGAAACCAGCACTGTTTGCCCTTTTGTTATCGCAATATTCCAAAACTTGTATTTTATGTATCTACTCGGCGCTGAAAGAGTTAAAATAGTGTAAAGTCGCATTGCATTCAATTGGATGGCTGAAAAGTATATCTTCTAATCCGCAAGATTACCATGTAAATATAATATGAAAACGTTAATATGTACGTCTTTATAAGTAAATCTTCTCTGAAACCGTTTGCCGACAAACGTGTAATATCTTAAATATAGAAAGGCTAATTTTGACCAGAGTTAAAAACAGTGAAGGCTAAAAATATCAATTGTAATCAAAGCATTAGATCTGTTCCTCAACATGTTTTGAAATTCCGTCCTCGTCAAATTCATACAAATACAACAAAATGTTAACTAACCCGAGAGTATACCTCATCTTACAGTGTTCCAAGGCATGCGGCCCAGGGAAGCAGAAGCGAATCGTTTATTGTGGAGATCCCCTTAAAGATGCCGATCCTTCAAGTTGCCCGGGACAACAACCCAGTGAATATCAGGACTGTCAAATGGAACCATGTAGAGGTAATGCAGGCTGATTTCTGAACAATCGTAGTACTGCAAGTAAACACTTGGACCGTCTTTAATGAACATCAGCATTTGGGAATTTGTTTTGATCAATGAAGATTCAGACCAACCTGTGCCTCAACGCAGTTTGTTTGGAAACGGTTTTTGTCAGATTATAATGGAAGGTTTCGAAACATTTCTGAGAAGTGCTGTTCATTTGGATAAGCTCGGCAAAAGTATTTCTCAAGTTTGTAAAAAGTGAGAGCAGCAAGCAACTAGCGCCTTTCGTCGTCCTCCAAAGCAGCTAGTTGCTAAGAAATGCTATTATAATGAGAACTGGTGTTTGAAAGCCAGGAAACACATGATTATAATAGCTGGACGCCGTGATATGACCCAACAATTATTGAAAACGGCGGCAAACTCTAATCAATCAATCAACTATTTGGATAATAGTCATTATATTCACGTGCCAATGTTGATTTTTCTGGTGGACGGTCCATCAGGCCAATACGTGTATGTACGACGTTGATACAATGTATACCAAGACCAAGTATGTAGTTTGGTCTACTTATACATTATATGTAAGTCTAATCTCCTTAGTCATTGTGACTTCCGTCTCAAGTTTCCCAACAATGGTTTAAATAGTATATATGGGAAGGTAGCCAGTAACCAGGGAAGAATGACGTGTGGAATAAAGCCACGAAACACACATTAAGTAAACTGACAGCCGTGATATAACACAACTACCATTTAAACTCCAACCGATGTACGTTTTGTATTAATATAGTTTAGCTGTATTTTCATCTCAATGGCTATCGAAATTAATTTTCCTTTAAGAATCAAGGTTACGGCATTGACAGAACTATTAGTATGTTATTTAGACCAATATGTTTAAATACAACATTTACAAAGACAGTTGTGCAGTGGTAGAGCGTCTGCCTCTCGTACCAAAGGTCACGAGTTCGATCCCGTGGTGAGCGGGTTCTGTCCACACAAACGGTTCGAGCTCTGGTTAAGTCTCCACTAAGCAGACCTCGAGTGTGATTTATATAAGATGAAAGATTGCTTCTCAATCGATGTAAAATAAATATGTTTAAACTAAACACAATATGATTATATGTGGTGTATGTGGATTTGGAATTTAACCGTATTTGACTGAAGTGGTTTTTGTTTTGCAGATTTAAATTTCTCATAGCAGAAACCTTAGTGAACCTCTAGCACACCCAATACTACTTTGAACAATATATGCAAACCATTAAATGGACGACTCTAAGATGCATAGACAATTGCGAACCATATGCAGTCTAATATTGGTCTACGTTATCGAGGTTATTGTATCAATATCTAGTGAATATAATACTCCATAAGCATCAAAGCTAATAACATGTAAATTGACGACAGCGGCCGAAGCCTTGCAGGAATTCGAAAAGTTCAGGTTTAGATCAGAATTTGCCAAAAGAAAACCACCAAGCAATCTATATATAGTCTTGCGTATCGATATGCGTCATTTATTAAGCCCTGCATTATATACCCCCGATATAAAGCGCACAAAGAAGTACATGCGCAAAGACGCCCCCCCCCCCTTAAACTGTGAATCTTAAACAGTGTTTAGATACTTTTGAGGAACAATGGGCTAGTATGTATCAATCGAAATTATGTTAATACTAATTATAAAACAATTAAATAAATAATTTCAGCGGGAGCTAGAACAACATGTCGGGGAAATCGGGCTGCATTCTGTAAGAGAGCAAACACTCGACTGTGTCATCATCCAGCGTATAAACGTGTTTGCTGTGCAAGCTGTGGAGAAATCCAACAAGATCAGCCTCGTTCTCGGTATCGGAAGTACTTAAACAATCTTCGACGTCAGTTCCGTCGCAACGGTTGAAAAAAATAACTGGGAGTTCTAAAAGACATTTCCGAAAGATTATTACAAGTTTATTCAGTCATTTTCCGCGTGGATTGTAGGAGGGTATAACGTATCTTTATTGTACAGCTTTATCAACTTGATTTCCTGCATGTATTGGTTCTAACCTACAAAAACATATACTTTCCCAAAGTAAAAACATAATAATTTGTTCATATTGCTAGCCGAATCAGTTAATCAGTGTACAGCCTTTGCCTTACTCTTGCCGTGCACTCGGCGTGTTAGGAAGATCTGAATACAAATTACATGTTTGTATCTGCTGTAATATGTGTACAAGAAACTATAACGAATTCATACGGATAATTGTGAGTAAATACGTTCACATTTTGAAATTGGATATTTATAAACACCTCCGTGAAATCAAAACTTTTTAGATGCATTTTATAAAAAGATAATCCTCAGCAGGAATAATTAGACAGTTTTGGACAATGATGACACAAAGGTACCATCACGTCAATGTTATTGTACTAACTACCGCGATACACTAGTACGCTATCTTGATTTTACTGCCAACATGGCGGCCGATGGTTTCGATTTCCAGAAATGCCTTCAGGAATGAATAGTATTGGAACCCACAAACAATACATTCGCAGCAGACCACTTTGAAAACATAGAGATGAAAACCTGAAAATCCTCCATAAAATATGCGTCTGCAGGTGGGAAAGGGTTAATAAATATACATGGAAGAAAAAATAGGACTGGAAATATTAAAAATCAGTACCGCGATACACAGGAAAGTTATAGGGCTACGCAAACACGGAATTAAAATGAAGGATAAATATTTTGTTAATTCGATATTTAGTGTCCAGATTATAAATAGACAATTTGTAAATAAATAAATCTAATAATGTTTGTTTTACCGCTTGAATTTTTATAAAACAAACATATTGATATGTGTTGATTTATTTCTATGTGTCATGAACAAATATTTTATTTGGATTAGACATTGTATACATGACTCTTGCTCCTATTTCATATATCTCTTTATATAACTTATAAATAGGGTATTACAGGTTCACTAAGAGAAATCGCCATTAAATGTAACTTGTCCCTTTTCTTATCTGTGAATCCATTACCATCCGAATTTCCGCCATGTGAAGTTGTATTTCCGCCATGTGTAGTTGTATTTCCGCCACGTGTAGTTGTATTTCACCAATCTCTGTCTTGATGCTGCATTTCGCTGATCCGTAAATTGTTAACCCTTAAAGGTGTTGAATTAAAAAAAAAAATGATAGTCCAAAGTTGTCTTTAAATATTATAATCATAATTCTGGGATAGAATTAGAGTAGTTATTTTAATTTCCAGTACCATAAAGATCTATATATTGATCGATCATACTTTATTTTTAATAGATAGACATACCCCGTACGCCAAATTTTTGTATATTTTCATGACTTTTAGTTGAGAGTTTTTCAACATTGACTGACACTTATTAATTACATTGTTGTCACTATTAGCTGTATTTGCAGATGTTCCAACAATTTAAAATTTTAATCTTCATCTGCAGTTTAGCACCTTTAAGAATTGGGTACTCAATAGAAATAAAATAAACATAAATATTTGGGAAGCTTACTTAAGTAATCATATAGAATGGAATTTACGCAACGTGAACTTTATATTTTAACCATTGGCTAACTGTCTTTATGCATGATTCGTCCCATCCTCGGTACCCAGGCTATTCATAACATATATGATACCCTGGGCAAATTGGCTAGCGAAACTTAGTAGTCATGAATAATTCATGAGGTGAAATCCAGTCGATTGATTGGTTCCATACAACAAATGGTGTGGGGATGTACAG
>JAUELF010150241.1:0-14945 GCA_031471495.1 Clinocardium nuttallii | reverse complement strand
AAGGAGAAATTGCACAAAACGTACAATTTCTCCTTTTGACCCAATCTTTTCCACTTTTAGTCATAGGTTATCCATATAATTATAGAGATGTTCGATGTTATACTAAAATATGTTCAAAGTCGTCTGCTGCAGAATTGTTGTATGAGGGAAACGGTTAAACTTTAACGTATAGATAATACATTATGTTTTATGTGGATTTTTACGAACAGTAAATAATCAGGTACCGCAGAGCTCTAGATAAGGGGCGTTTTGCATGTCCAAAATCCTTAATTACCCTCTAACCCTATGATGTCGATAATCACAAGAATCGTCTCACTGGGACTATTCCTTTGAGTACCCACAACATATGGCTTGCTTTAATATTAAAAGAAAAATTGGAGGGGAAAGATCTGAATACCCCTCCGTATCCGGACCTCTGGCCGTAGGGTGTACATTATACACACGCGAGCCCTTGCTATAACCACAACTACGCAAAAAGGCCCGTTATCACAGTCGATGAAGTGATTATTACACCTGTGAAAAAAGACCTGCCTGCGCTTCCATACTTAAAGACCCAATATTAAACCGCTTTACTGAAGATTCCTCACACCTTCTATGACTTATTTTCGAACAGTGTTGAACCAGACTGCACCAATGCGCTGACTGATCTGACTCAACACAGGTCGCAAATGCCTAGCGGTTGTTTTTTTCGGTGAGCGGCGCTCAGTTAAGGATTAAATGAAGTAGAAATAATACCAATAACTGACAGTGCTTATGATGCATGATATTTGACCTTAAGCGTCACATCTATTCGGGTTTAATGGAGCATTTAAGATTGCGATGTTTATCGTTTCAACGTTGTCACTGATCTGTTTACCCCCTGTCTCTTTATACCTCGCTTCACCTTCGTTATACATTTACATGTACCCTTGCTTCGATTATTTGGTTTCTAAAGATTTTGCAGTATTCGACTATGTATGAATGGATTAATGTTTAGTGCTTTATGGCGCATCAACAGCTTATGTCATTTAGCACTAATATAAAATAAAACATAAGGAGTAACATTACTCAAAAATAAAAAATATTCGTTTAAAATAATAAGGTGAAAGTAAACTATCTACACTAGTACTCGTTTACAAAGCGTCATTTGTCTTCTACCAATGGGCTGAAGGTGTAAGTGGAGATGTAGCTAGTTGCTTGACAAGACTTAAGTGTTGAGGTCTATTGTGAGAAAGCCAGAAATCATACGGGTGGGTGAACTGGCCGCTGAGATATGACTGAAATATTGTTGAAAACGGTGTCCAACCCAAATCATCAATGAACACGAATAAGAACCGTAGCCTCGTTTAAATTTCTATGTGAATAAATGAACTGATGGGGTGTTTTTTTAAGTAAAATAATGGAGTCTCGATAACTAATCATTTAATAAGGTTGTGGAATCAGCTACCTCAGCACCAAGCTACGGCTTATAGCACAGAGTGTCAGCTCACTAAGCTCCCACTCCCGTTTTTATAGGTTTTAAATACCTCTTGAGTCTGTACTTTTGAACGCAGCTCTACTATGGTATACGTATACCTTGTATGACAATGCCACAGAGAGAAATGTTGCACAGTGTCGGAAGAAGAAGAAGAAGAAGAAGAAGAAGAAGAAGAAGAAGAAGTCATATAACTGACAATGCACGAGACACTACCCACCTTTGATTAATATCCTTATAAATATGCATGTCTCATTGTGAAGGAGGCTAATGTGTCTCATGCATATTCCTAACGGATAGAGTTTATCAGTCGTTAAAATGTCCTTTAAATGATCATTAATCAATCAGTTCAAACGTTACATATTATATTATATATATTTATATTTACCTGATTTGAAATAAGGAAACTGTGTTACTATTAGACGTTAATTGTCACGGCAGAACAGAAATACACAATGGCTATGAACATTGGTTCTTTCAACCTTTATCAACATTTGTTTTCAAAGCCCCACTGTTGCAATCGCCAAAAAGTGTGGAGGATAATGTAACTTACGATGGATAGGTACCATAGAAGCCTAATCGATTTAATAGAAGTTCTCCCATGTGATAGAATACAAACATTCAAGTAGTGTAACATAATAATAACGAAATTGGGTATTTGCCGCGTGGACGTGCAGCTAGACTACACGGATATATTTTAACATAAATTACAACTCTGGTGAGAAACTATTTAATGGCACTATAAGGCATGCGAACATATGCGTGCAAGCATTCTGTTGTCTACCTAATATTGTTCCCGAAAGTCTTCAAATACGTGAAATGGTCAGTTCTTCAATAATTAAAATATCTCTTAATATGTAAAGTACTTGCCAAAAATAAAGTGCGATACATTAGTTTATACACGTTCCATAGGTTTAATGTTTGGAATCAAGAAGTCCTCGTTAACCCTTAAGATGACCTGGTCTATTCGCAGAGAAAAGGTTCTTAATCATCACGTTTACTGAGTTACGTAAGTCGAATACGGGGTTTGCTGTCTCTAAGAACAGTAAATCCTTTCCAACACTCAACAAACCTGCAGACGCATTGGAATCCATCTGGGCTTTATACACCTGGAAAAGAGGTACTCCTGTGCCATAGCTCAGATGGTTGAATAACTTTGTCTACTTGGCACCATTTTTAAGGCCCTGATTTAGACCTATGTATAATAGCTTTTCCTTATTAGTATTATTGTCGAGTTTAAAGGAAAACTTTACTCCAAGTATATCAAATTTAACTCTGACCTTCGTATATTATCTGACTTTTATCAGATTGAATTTAATTTATTGACATATCAATAATGCTTGATTGATTGATTGATGGACGGGTTGACTGACTGTTTGGTGTTTTGTTGATTTATTTTAGATATAGCTAAACATATAAATTCCATTGTCGATGTTGACATGTTTTTCCTAAGTTATTGACAAGGTCTTTAAAAGCTAGTTATACTTATTGTCATATCGACTTGCTCACTGATACACATTGCTTCCAGTACATATGTAATACACATGTTACCCCGTAAACTATTAACCTTGGTCAGATCATGTGGTGATTTTGTAAAAGAGGATCTTCGTAAATGTATGAAAACATGAAAGGGCGCAAACAAGACTTGTATGAGGTGTAGTAGTTACATGAACCTAGTTGTTTGGTACGGATTTATCACCCACAGATAATGAACAAGTGTCGGTCGCCGGGATATAACTGAACTACTGTTGAAAACGGGGTCACGGAAACCCCCATTAATGATAAGCTCATCTAAAGCTTTGTCGATAGATCACCAGTATTACTCAGAAGTATTCCTACGTTAAAACCTAAATGTATACCATCTTATAGTATAATGTAGTGTGTATGTTTTAAACGGCATTCCATTTCTGTTGTATGTATGGTTAATGTCAATTAAAATTGATGTTCTATTCTGTTCTGTGTGTAAGTTTCACACCACGCTAAAATGACAAGCGATCTTCCCTGTTCACATAGTGTCAGGGACTAGTACAATACCAGTAATTCTACCCGAGAATTAAGGTCAAATTTAATTAACACTTTACCACAACCCGAAATATTTAACCAGATTCTTGAACAAATTTCATACTATTTCGTCTGTCCTCGAAACGAACGCCGAATTGCTATGAATTTGCATTGCCAGTAACTTTTAAGAAAGATTTTTCAGTGATCTTTCCGTTACAATAAAAACAACCTTAAAGCAGCAGGAAAAAAATACTCATTTTGCTTAACCCCCTCCCTCCCACCTGCAAAACTCATTTTGACGCAGACGACTTCTGAAAACATTGTGGCAAAATGTTATGGAAAATGAAACTGCTCATTTTGCTTTATCCTCTTCCACCTGCCCGAACACTCTGACGCATCTGCAGCAGACGACTTTTGAAAACATTGTGGCCAATGGGACATGGGAAATTTTCACATCTGTTAATAATCAAACTTTCAGATTTTAGAGAGTTTACATATTGTATCCTAGATACTGTATTTTCTCAGTCGTTAGATTCAATTTCTTCATCTGTGGGAAAGCGTTTTAGTGTATATTTTTCTGTATTTCTTCAATAAGTTCACACTGCTTTGTACAGATAATACAGATACTACTTCAAATAATTTGCCATATGTTACAGATGTTTTCCTGTAAATACCATACAAGGTAAGCGGTTAAATCAACGGACCATATTATCCGATTTGATAAATACCATGGACAGGTATCAATTATATCTAAAATAGAATCTTTCAAGTTTATCATATGATATTTTCACGGAGAGCATTGTAAGGGTAGCAATTTACAATTTATTAAAAATGTCAAACAAGGCTTCAAGCATTGCTATTTGACGGACATCATTCATAAAGGGTCATGACATCATCTCCATTTTAAATAATCAAATACATGTATGCGCAAGAACACTCAGGGGGCTACATATGTCGCTTGTTGTCAGGAAAACTCGATGTTCAATAAGTTCGGAAATGTAATGCTTGAAGGCTCCTTATTTGATGCATTCATGAATTTGAGACTGGTCTCATGGCAAATTGACAGTTGATTTTGGCATCACCTCCTATTCTACTACGGGTCTAGTATACAAAACGTTCTCTGAGCTTATTGAATGTTGAAACGGCCAAAAAGAGACAGTTTATTTGTACTCTGATCGATGTCTATAAACCTAAATGACATAAACGAACATATGTCTCTGCAGGAAATCAATTGTGAATATATTATTGAAAAGAAGAAATCTCTTTAATCATCAATATATGTTTCCACAACCTTTTCGACTATGTATCAATTTAAGTTTCCATCTGTTATAAATGTCGAAGATCCATAGGGCAATGCGCATTTCCTAGCCTAGTATAGTTTTGTTTACCCAGGGATCACGAATAAGTGATCTGTCGCCGTGATATAACTGAAATAATGTTAATAACGGCGTAAAGCTCCAATAAAGCAAACACAGAGGTTTATATCTGTACTGGGTTGCTGTAACCAATCTGACGAACCAGTGCCACCAGTATAGAGCCAGACCAGTCGGCGCATCTTGACCGTCTGACCAGGCTCTAGACTGTTGATCAACTCAACATTATTATCCAAATATTCGTAAAATTCACTTTGGACTCTTCCAAATGCAATACTGGATAAGGAAAGTCTACAGGGACAACCTTCCACACGGTCGGCTTTCTCATGAGGTTGCCCAAACGTGAGACGACCCGTTCTCCACTGGCTTGTCCGTCTATTATTTGATACAGAGAACGATTGTCATCTTGTTTTACAATGCCGAAAAGTTCACGGACTGGTAATCTCAACGTTTGATCGGATTTATTTTACTGGTGATAAATTTTGATTGTCCATTTCTAATATATTGGTGTAAGCTTTATCCTGTAGAAGACACTGACTGGTTGACAATATCAGTTAATTTTGACCAGGTCATTGAAATAATAAAATAGAACTATCTGGTCTATCTCTTTATAGGAGAAAATAAACCATTAACGAGCGGCGTCTCGTGGAAAGAGGTCGTATTACACACAAGGACACACAATGAACATTTGCGTAGGAATATTCACAGATCTTACCTTGTACCTAATATATATAAGTGTTTATGTTCAGCACAAGTCCCGAATCTCGATTAACCCGCAAAAGCTTAGTCTGTAACGAAGAGGACTGTCGATCAATGGGTCATTTTAAATCCGTCTGGCCAACTGATTTTCCAGTGATTGAACATCGCAATTTCAATAACGTCATTATTCTAACAAACAACACTTAATTCAAAGAACTAATTCAGCAGTGTTTTCTGAAGAACTGGTCGACGTGTGAAAATGCGTCAGTATATTGGAGGGGAATAACTACTCTGATGCCTACACAATGACTAGGAGATCACTAAAACATTCAATTTTAACAGGAATTACATGGTTTAGTTTTTAATCAAAGTTGGTATTTGCCATACTTTTGAGTAGTTCCTTAAGATATTCCGAATAACGCCGTTCTTTTGTATAACACCAGAGAAAAGAGAAATGTGGAAAAGATATCAAAATATATATTCAACGCTATCCTGGGGACAGTAACGGACATAATCCGCGGAATCAGAATATCGGAGGAATGCCTGGTCTCAATGCAAAGACTTTGGGTCGGCATGACGATGTATTGCCGCACCAGGCACCGTTTTCAGTTTTACGAAAGGTCGTGGTTTGACTTGCTTGTACGGTAAATCATCCTGGTGAAACGTTTGCAATTGGGAGAAAATACGAAAAGACTGCTATTTTCTCGCCGGAACTCAAAATGAGCGGTGTCGTGGTATTCGTGTTGTTGACGATACCATGATGCCAAACGTCACTTCCCGGGCGGAAAAAACGAAACAACCCGACAATTATGATTGCAAAATAAAGCCGACATGATCCGAGAAATCGATTTCTTTAAGCGCATGTATTACAATTGTTAAAAAACACCCAGGTATACATTAATGCGATCTAATAATTGTATACTAGTTGTTGAAAGCTACTTTGACATTCTGTGACTTATTTGAAAACAAAGAAAGCCCAGATCCTGGATCTGAATTGGCCACGTATTTTTTCTCCTTGTATGTTGGTATTTCAGGAATCAATTATGTATTGTCTGTTTGATGATATCCAGATAATGAGCGCATGTATCGGACTCGAAACAAAATATGGCTTCAGCATATGAGCCGTCCCGCCAGAAAACCAACACTATGGCATCTGCGTAATGTATCGACCAGATTAGCCTGCGCTGTCCGCGCAGACTGATATGGGCCGACACATTACGTCTCCGAGGGATAGAGGTATCGAGTAATGGTTCCTAAAACAGAAAATCCATAATTGACGAAAAGTGTATATCCGTGTAAGCCTGCGCGGCATGCTTAGGCGGATCCGGGTCGACACTTTACGCAGAGTGGTTTTCTCGCAAGACGGCTCATATAGCCATTCATGTCGTACTTTGTATTTCTGTTTAACACAATTGTTCACTGGCTTATCATGTTATGCTTCTTTAAACAACATTTGCGAACTTTTATATTTTCATTATTATTGGACAAAAAACAAACACTTCCTCAAGAGCACAATGCATATGTTGCCTATCAATTCAGTAAACGTAAATACTCAGATATCTATAAATAGATCAAATATAGACGAAGCCCGTATTTTATAGCCATGCCCCATCATAAAACATGCATCCATGTATGTTGATGAGTATAGGACTGACATTAGGGACAATGGAACACAAGATAAGATACGTTTACAAAGGATACCACCCAACCAGATAGCTGTCAGGCCAGTTTTATCGAAACGAGCCGTCCCGCGAGAAAACCAACATTGTAGACTCTGCGTAAAGTATCGAACAAGATCAGCCTAAACATGCAGCGAAGGCTAACCCGGATATACACTTTTCGCCTCCTGTTGATTTTCTGTTTCAGGAATTATTATAACTCTATACCTCTTTCCCCCTGAGACGGAATGTGTCGGTGCAGTCCGCACATACTGATCAGGAGCGATACATTACACATATGCCATATTATTGGTGTTCTCGCGGGACGGCTCAAATACGGTTGGTTCTGTCAAGCGAATAGGAGTAGTTTTGGATGGGCGACTTTCATGTAATCTGTACAAATGCACAGTTACAGTCCGATGGCATCCCCAGTGGTAGCTGCACGTTTAATCCCGATAGCATTGTGCACACCTGCCTTTACGTAATGCAAAGACTGATATCCAATACTACTGATATACAATAAACCTTTCCCAGAAGAGTATACGAAATTAGCCAGGAAAAAACTCAGGATCGCACCTTTTTGTTTAACAAGAACATCAATAGATCATATTGAAGCTCACTAAAAAGACCGTAACTCCGATAAGATGGTCGACTCTAAACAAGATGAGATAATCTCGTCTAGATAATTAACTTCCTGTTATAATTCACTAAATTCTAAAAAGCAGTTTCTGATAAATATATCGCTGAAAGGAAAACTCGGCGGACATATGAACATTTGCGTTACATACAAACTAACAACGCGGCGACTACGAACTTTCCAAAATGTGTGGGGAGCATACACAATTATCTGATTTGGGGTTATTTATGGTTTAATATAAAATAAGGGGTAATATGTGATTATTCGAAGGTAAATACCTGTAGTTTCGGTCAATACAGTCACTTGAAACCATGCAATTGTGTAATCCCGTTCCCTGTAGTAAGGTTTTCAAGGCTAACAATATTTGAGCCTGTTCATGCAAAAAGGTACAAGCAGTTGACTAAATATGAGCCGTCCCTCGAGAAACCATTATTGCGTAAACAGTATCGACCCGGATCAGCATAAGCATACCGCGCAGGCTTACCCGGATATACACGTTTCGCCTCCTGCGTATTTTCTGTTTCAGGAATGTTTATACTCTATATCTCCATCCCCCTGTGACGGAATTTGTCAGCCTGGATCAGTCTGTGCGGACTGTGCAGGCTGATCTGGGTCGATACATTACGCAGAGGCCATAGTGTTGATTTTCTCGCGTGACGGCTCATTTTTATTCACTTTTCATGTTGAACCTAGTTACCCAATCACGGTGGCACTTACCCATGATATCTGGTTGACTTACTAGTGACAGGCTGGGAAATGTGCATGTGTGAAAGTATTTCGTAATCATTTCCTTACATACATACATCACATCTACATTAGCCGACCACATGTATAAACATATCTATTCAAATATATGCAAACTTAAAACATTGAAGCAAAAGAAAAACCTGCTCATGATGAGCGATTTATCCTATTGCCACATTGTTTTCAAAAGTTGTTTGCTGCTGCAAAATGCGTCAAATAGCGTTTGCAGGTGGGAAAAGATTTACTTTAATTAACAATATAAGGTCGAAGTTGGCGTTTTCTTACATGTCGTTCAGGCTGTAGTAATGCAAGGGTCCGGATACAGCAGTGTTCCCCTCTGGGCATATGATCATAGAACATGAGTATCACAAAGATAGAGGTACAATACGTATCTTGGATTTCAATTAACTGTGCAGTCGTATTCAGTTGTGTGTTATATACGAAGTAATTAAAAGTTGAGTTGGAGATTTTACACATGGCTTGTTGATACCCAGGACGCAATTGCATCGTACATGCTAAATAACGACAATAACAATGAAAATAACAAATGTTTATTAAACGTAATTACTGCATAGGCCAATAATTGAAATCGTTCGAATGAATTATCATTATACAGATAAGAAAAATGTCCTTAACACTTCGTCATATACTTAGATATAGTGCACACCATTGGCCAAGGGCCTTTATATTGATTGATTGTTTGGTGTTTTACGCTGCTTTCAAAAACTATTTCAGATATATCACGGCGTTTCCTTTGTAAGTAACCAGTACTACGGGTCAATTTCTCCCGACATCAGCCAGTCTGTCTTAATGCTAACCACGAAACCCTGATCCAGTCGTTTCATCTTTGAAGTATTTGGTATGACCCAGTCAAAGATCGAACCCCCATATGGTCCATTTATACACTCTGAGTGCAGTCTTCTTGAATTATACTGTGTTTATCGTGAAAGTCAATACTCTATTCATCAAATCATACCAAGAATACCTTTGCAGCATTTCTTATTGCTCGTTAGAGCTACGCTCAACAGCTGCTGCTAGGCTGTTTTCAACAAGAAGCTCCGTTCAAGTAGAGCAAACATGTACATTCAAATGTGTATCTATAGCGGACTAACTGACTCCCGCAGACACGACACATGCGTCTTAAATACAAATGTATGATCAACGAATTGCACTTTTGCAAGACTTAGCAAATGCTAATTAAGAATCAGCATAACCTTTACCTGAGACTTGAACCCGTTTCAAAGGTTTACGGTATTACTCCAATATAAGCATTGAATTCGACCGAATCTCTCATTCTGCAGAAGCTTGTTATTAATGTTTGAACTTTTATGTAAGGTTATCAAACGCTTCCTGATTTTGTAGATTTTTATAAAAATAATTATGGGTGTATTCCCCTCAAACTAAACTATTTAAACGAATGAACTGTTTCAAGTTTCCATTCGCCTTTGTTCTGTACGACGACGCTTTAACGTCGTTCTCACTCTCTCCGTCCATGTTGATATGTGTCCTGTCCAGCCATACGGTCAAGCAGGGTCACCACATGTAAACAGATGCTAGCTAATGAAACAATAACACACACTGTCTCTCTTTCATATTGAAACCTTAGTTCACCGTTTAAATTGTGAACGCTCCACTTTTCAAATATGACTGCATCTTTTTAACGCGGCATGTATACGTCAACCTTTCGCCGACTGGATCGTTTGTGTCATACCTGTGCGACCCCATCCATGACGTCTGGTTTTGGTATTCCTAAAATTGGGATTGAATGCGTATTCTTCCAAATGTAAATTATACAAGTTCCTTAAACAAGAGGGTCAGGAACCGAACTATTATGTATATCTAGCTACTGTATAAGTTTGGTAAACATCGGATAATAAATGATGACTTTATCTTGTTCACGAGGTTCATTAAAAAAAAAGCAATTTTGCCAATTTTAAAGGGCAATAATCCCGTCATGCATTAACGGATCTGGCTGGTTTTCTAAAGAAACCAAGCTCCCATGGATATCTAGCTAGTGAATTAGATTGGTAAACATCGGATAATAATAAATATGTAGAAATCGGGGGCTGTTCGACAAATATTTCGTTATACATGTCGATGGTAGTAAACAAAAACAAAATCTACATCAAATTTGGTCCGTTCGAAAGATATGGAAGGACGTGGGGAGACGCAGTAGATATGGGTTTCTTAGTTTGTTGATTTCAGACAATGTGGTATGATGTATTCAGTAGTATCAAAATGTAGAACCAGGTACGTAGATAAGATATCTGAAGCAGACCATTTTAAAAATATGGAATATCTCGATGAAAGATGTCGTTGTCAACATTGCCACCTAAGCTCTGCAGATTTTGTTTTAAATAAATAAAAAGGCATTGTCCTTCAACCAATTTTCTCTTTTTATTCCCTTCCCTTCCTAATTAACCCTTTCCCTCATATAGACGCTTGTTGACGCCTATACAGCAGACGGCTTTTTGAAAACATAGTGACAAAAGAAGGAATTTCTCAAAACGAGCAATTTCTTCTTTTGCCACAATGCTTTCCTTTTTTTCATGTGTTATCCATACAATAGAGATTTATTAATTTTTGACAAAATATGTTCAAAGTCGTCTGCTGAGAGAAAGTTTTAAAAATGCATATACAGCAGACGTCTCTTGAAAAAAAGTGGCAAAGGAACATTCAAACCTAATCAAAACATTTACTTTCATTATAGATATTTTTCCTATTTTTGCCCAGATGTAATCAAAAGCGCCTGCTACAGACTTGTTGTATGTGGGAAAAGATAACAGGTCGCCAGGAAGAAAATAACGCAATATGACACTATGGGACTTTCTTTGATGACCGAAAGCTAATCTCTGGTATCACTGCAGCAAAGGGGTATCGAATCAAAGCTAATACGGGGCTCTTCAGGTGTTATGGGGGTCATCAAGGCTTTTATAATCAATCAGTATTACCAATCACGTGACAAGAGACAAGGTGGGGCCTTCAATCATTTCCTCAAATCGACACTTTACGCTAAACTGTTAAACCCTTTCCTTCATACACCACTTCCCAACAGATGACTCTTGAAACATGTTGACGAATTTAGTGGAAAATCTCTGTAAATCATAGTTGAATAGTCGAAAATCGAAAACGTTGTGACAAATGGGGATATTGCTCATCATGAGCACTTTCTCCTTTCTCCTTGTCAAAATTCGCCTGATGCAGATTTACCGAATGTTAGTTGAAAAATGTTAAAGATAATGATAATGACATCGTGAAATATCTGTTAATGCAATTTCGTCTATATATTTAACTATGACTATTCTAAGATTCCGTTTGGCAAAATTATAAGACGCTAAAACGCACAACAACCCTTGACGCGTAAGATTTAGAAATTAAATTTCCGTTGTTAAATTATAAACAATTTATTATATGAAGGGAAGAAATCACGGCGCAGAATAATTAGGCAGAAATCCTAGCCTTGAGACGGAATTATCTTGTCAGGGTCTCGGTGGGACTAGCCAGGTTACCATTTACCCATCATCACGTTCTGAACGGGGTTGTTTATTACCCTGGGTCAAAGGTTCAATCCTTCTGGTGACCTTTCTTGAAATAAAAGTTTCAATTATATTGAATATCATACTGCTTTTCTCATAAAAAAATACTAAATTTTCAATACATAATTAATATTTCGATGGTCAGGGGTTTTCTACAAAGTTTCCTTGTTTACGTTTGTTAATTTCCGATGTTTATGCGAATGACACGTTAGATAAAATGGACTATTTTCTTCTGTTTAAATTAAAACGTGAAACTTAACTTTTATCCACCTACAAAGCAACATTGAGCATAGTAGCCAAACATTGCCGCAATGTATCAAAGATCTCCTATTGCTACAGTAACCAACATGTGAGAGGTCACGTGGTACTACATGTCAATATCAACCTTTCCTCACCTTGCTCAAAAGTTCATCAGGTGATAATGAATGCAACCAGTGCTCGTCGCCTTAAAACCAGAGTAAACCCTTTCCCACCTGCAGACGTATGTTATCGCTTCTACAGAAGACGACTTGGGAAACCATTATGAATACTTGCTATTAGGCACATGTGAGCCATCCAGATAGAAGACATTATGGCACCTGCGTACTGTATCGACTAGATCAGCCTGCTTGTCCGCGCAGACTGATGCGGGCCGACACATTCCGTCTCAGGGGGATATAATATATAAGAGTTATGATTCCTGAAACAGAAATCCATGGAGGCGAAAGGTGTCTATCCGGGTAAGCCTGTGCGGCATGCTTAGGCTGATCCGGGTCGATACTTTACGCAGAGTCCACACTGTTGGTTTTATCGCGGGACGGCACATGTAAATCTGACGCAGACGGATTTTAAAGTACATGTATATAGGCAAACCTAAGGCAAATCTAAAGCAAATCTCTATTAATTAAAATTATTTTCATTGTATCGAGTTTAAAACACTATGGCCAAATGAGAAATTGCCCGTTTCAAACGTGATCCGCTTTAAATGCCTCTGAATATATAGCAAATGGTCCGGTCAAGCATTGTTTAATGTTTTATAACGAATCGTTGTAATGCAAACAATATAGCTGGAGGGTCACCAAGGAAAATGTGTGCCAATATATTTTCAAATCAGTCGGGTACTTTTTGACAAAGACTTTTTTTTAAGTTTTCTCTTTATACAAAGAAGGAAAATAAGCTCTGCACCTGGCCAAGTTTTCCAGCGGACTGAAATAATTTATACAAACTTGGTAGAGACACATCCAAGTAACATGTGTGAAAAATATTGTTTACATCGTCGCATGTACCTTTGGACTGGGCTACTGATACGCATTAGTAGTCCCAGCTTTAGACAAGAATATATTTTTTAATGTTTTGGCATTTCCCCCCTCTTTCTGAATCCGCAGCAACAACAGTTATGCATGGAATTGAACTAAATTATTTGAATAACATTGGAAAAGAACCACCTCAGAAACATTCAAGTGATTTTAATTTGGTTCATTACTTTAGAAGTAAAAGTTGCTTGTAGAACAATAGGAACGGACAGACGACTACGACGATTACGACTACGAAGATGATGATGATGACAAAACCGGACGGTAACTGTTAACAATAGCACATGTGAGCTAAACATCAGTCTGGTACTTACGAATGAAAGTTCTTTTTTAAAGAGGCATATATGAGTGGGGAAAAGCCCCGCCCTTGAACTAGTAGCTTGAATGAATCTGATTGGAAAAGCTACTTTTTCTTTAAGTGTTCACTATATCCGTATTAGGCAAACTATCCCTCTCCCCTGGGGTCACGTTTTTCTACCAATCAGCATAATTTGAAGTTAGTTAGATGTTCACCCAAGGATCGTTTATACACCACTATTTGGACGCTTTTGGAGGAGAAATGGGAGGTGTTTTTTATCGGTTGCCATGGAAACCAGAATTATGCATAGATTAACACAACTGAAGGAGGACATTGCTGTGAAGTTTCACCCCAATTGACACACTGGTTACGGAGGGATAGATGTTGACGGATGAACAACACATGTTTGACGCCGGACAAAGGGAGATAACAGATAATGTTTTCATAAATCGTCTGCTGTTCATGTCTCATTGTATGTCTGCACTTTGGAAAGGGGCGTATCAACTTAAAAGAGTGCATACATGAGAATGCTATATTCTTGAATATACTTAAACAAAACAAGTTCAACACCAATGAATAACACAAACGAAATAGTATAACCTTTCCCAAACACAACAAATCTGCAACCGCGCCTGGCAAAAATATTATAATTAAATAGAGTTGAAAACATTGTTGGAATGACAGTTACTCCATTTGTCACAATGTTTTTAAAATTTGTCTGCATGCGGAGACATCTATATGTGTCTGTGTGATTGAAGTGGAAATGATATATAACAGGAATATAAACAAGACCCTGTATAATACTAAGTTTTATATGTGAACGTTTTATTCCGGCCGCATGAATGACAATAAAAACACTCATTGAATCGATATTTCGAAACTATGAAATTGTGTGATATAACAAAGATTTCCACAAACTATAATGTGTCCATCTTGATATCATAGTTTGAAGTGGTCTTAATAATATCCTGAAAAGGGTAAAGTGCTGAACAATCGATCGTGTTATAGTAGGTTATATAACATTGGCGTGTATAGTGCTGAACAATCGTGTTATAAAAGGTTATAACATTGACATGTATAGTGCTGAACAATCGATCGTGTTATAGTAGGTTATATAACATTGGCGTGTATAGTGCTGAACAATCGTGTTATAAAAGGTTATAACATTGACATGTATAGTGCTGAACAATCGATCGTGTTATAGTAGGTTATATAACATTGGCGTGTATAGTGCTGAACAATCGTGTTATAAAA
>JAUELF010150130.1:0-14945 GCA_031471495.1 Clinocardium nuttallii | reverse complement strand
TACGCCTTTTTTCGCGTAATAACGCCTTTTATTAGCGTTAATACGCCTTTGTTTAGCGTTATTACGCCTTTTTTCGCGTTAGTACGCCTTTATTTGCATTATAACGCCATTTTTCGCATTATAACGCCATTTTTCGCATTATTACGAGTTTACAATATTTTTTTTCTCAGATGGTCCTTATAGGCTTTCGTAGTTCGCGGGTAGTGTCGTTTATTATTTTCTACTTAAATCACAACAGACGCAAGTATCTGTGTTGTTTAAGGCATTCATTAATTGAACGTCGGTCATTAACGGAATTAACCCTACGATGGTCGAAATAAATATTTCCTACATTGAACAGATTTGCTTCTAGGCATCTTAATGCTTCATTCATAGCGCAATACCAACATTATTTGAATACCTTATTTACACCGATGAGTCAATTAGTGAAAGAGTATTGCTAATGTCCTTCAATGGCTTGTTTGCTATTTGTGTTTTCTTTCAGTTAAGACCAACATCCATTTTACTTGCATAGTTAAATATAGTAAACTTCCGTCATAGATACACATACCAGGCAGTACAATTCTAGTTATTGGAAAACATACTTTTACTGGTTAGCCATAGAGGTATTTCCGTACCTGTCTATCCTTTACTTAGTAAAAGGATTTGTTTTGAGTTTCTCCATAGCGCTGATGGAAACAGAAATAAGATAACACTTTTGTAGAAAGCGTTCTGTTTACAATGTCTGGCTGCTTTGCTCATAATTTGATATTTGTGTGCGTTATGTTTATTTGGTGTATCAGCCCACGTTGTATTTCTACTTCTATTTGGACATATTATAGCATCTTATTTCTCTTCGTTATACTGCTTTTCCGTCGTAAACAGAACATTATGTTTCCGGAAAAATACGTTATTGTAACTTTTGAGTGCTGATGTTAGTACTGAAAGGGGTTTGGTATTCATAAATCAAAACTCCAATGCAAGATAAAACAAGAAATATCTTTAAAATAGATAAACGTCGATCAATATGAGAAAACACTAAGCCATGGAACAAGACCGAGAATACGTCATATGTGACTAGAGATTACGCGAGGCTCCCAAGAGGTGTATAAGTTTCAATTGACGATAAATAAACTGAAAACTTATCATGTTTCAAAAATAATTAATATTTTGCTCTTAAAAACTATATTTCAAGGAAAACAATTAAAGGTTAGTATGCAGAACATTTCACTTTAAAACTTCACCTTATTAGTGCCTTTCGTAGGATCGCCAACTTAACTATGAACCAATCAAAATGTTTATTTTCCTTTATTTCTTCGCTAGTATTCAATAGATACAGCATTTGATTGATCTACAATCTAGATCATTTGTTTAAAGCCTCTAGGTCAAAACTGGCGTTATATCGACGAAAAGATACGACGAAGCCTGCTTTCGGTCCAAATTATATGTCATTCATCTTGGCATATCAACACACTATGAACACAGTTAAAGTCAAAGTGGAAGCATAGCAATCGTGAACACGAAATATACGAAACGTTTTTGATGGTGAAAGGGTAAACAGAGAAAAAATGTTTTAGCAGTCCTCGGGTACAGTGATCACATGTACAGGTGTCATTATTACAAAAGTAAACAGTACTATCATCCTACATAGTCACATACGGACAATGACAACGGAAGCCAAAAGTAAATCAGGTTAGGGGCATTCTGGTTTTGACGTCGTCTGCTGGTGCAAGTGGCGCTTTGTTTGGTACTATTCCAACGGTGGCTCCAAAATACAGCGAATGGAGAATTCCCTTGTAAATTAAACACACATAACTCAATCGAATACATCGAGACATGGAAAATGATGTGTGTATGCTGTGACATTACGTGGTATTTATTTACGATGTCATCATGTACGATGACTAGATGGCTGACCGTTGCCCTATGCTGTGGGTGTATAAGCTACTGTAACACACTGAGTGTTGTACTGACCTCGATTTATAAGACTACTTCCTTCTCTGTGTCTATAAATAAAGATGTAGATATATGTTCAGTAGCTTATATTATTTCAGTTATTTGATATTTGTCCCTCTGTTTAACTACTAAATTATATGTGAACAACTTATAATGCGGGTTACTTTTTTCAAACGGTTAGAGCGTCCACCTCGAGAGTGGGAGACCAACGTTCGGTCCACTTCTGGGTCAGATTAAAGACATATTATTTTAAAGAACCTGAGCGCCGCGGAGCGAACGACAAAGCTCGTCTACTATTTTCAAAGTCGTAACATGGGCATCAAAGCCGGAGTTTAACAGTTTATGAAGTAAGAATAAAGTTTTGTGACGACGCGGACGTTGATAAATGCAGAGGGTTCACAATATCCTTTCTTTCTTCGAAAAACAGACGAACTAAATTAATTGTAATGACGTCCCTTCCCATTGGCGCCCAGTGTTGTGGTGATAGAATTACGACTGATGCGTTGTTGTCGGGATATACCTACTAGCAGAATGGACAATTTACCCAGGAAATGCCGTTATATAACTGAAATGCTGTTTGAAGCGGCATAAAACATCATTCGAAACGAAGTACATGTAACGAGGTTTTGACGTGCGTTTCCCCCTTGGCATAATGCCATTTGGCGACTGTCGTTGGACGGTATACAAAATAAACCACATCATGTGAAACACGACCATCGGACGATTCGAAACTTATAGCTATTGTATATATTTCTGGACTATTCCCGTTTAAAGATTATACAAGTACGGATATGTGACTGATTAAAGAATAGAAAAGAGCCTGATCAGATCTCGCGGACGAGCAGTCTGATATGGTTTTTTACTGCGTGTACACTCCTAAGGTAACGTCCCTTTTCTCAATGCGTGTGCCTCAAAAGAGAACAAAGTGAATAATGACGTTTGCAAAGAAGATCTCTTTCAAGTCACTGAGTGTTGTCTTGACCTCGATTTATAAGACTACTACCTTTTTTGTGTTCTATAAATAAAGATGTAAATATAGTATACAAGTACGGATATGTGACTGATTAACGAATAGAAATGAACCTGATCAGATCACGCGGACGAGCAGTCTGATATGGTTCTTTAATGTGTGTACACTCCTAAGGTAACGTCCCTTTTCTCAATGCGTGTGCCTCACATTAGAGCAAAGGAAATAATGAGGTTTGCAAAGAAGATCTCTTTGAAGTCATAGAGATAAACATGATGCCTTTTTCGAAAGATGTCACGCACACACATATTACAATATGACTGCATTATTTAATAGATCCCTGCAGCTGTAGTATGTACCTTATAATCATTATTAATACACGCATTCACGCACAAGTGTTTATAGATGCCTGTCAAAATGTTTCAGTCCCAGTTTCTACATGTATCAAAAGTCCTAGATGTATCTTTTGACACAAAACAACAACAATAGAAATGTAGCCTTAAAAGTATGTTGGCAGTGTACTGTTATATTATGACATTCAATATTTCTATAAAGTACAATCCATATATATATATATAAGAAAACCCCACTCATGATGAAATGAGTTTCCTTCCCATACATATCTTAAACATTTCCCACATAAACAACTATGTAACAGACGAGTTTAAACATTTCTAGACAAACGTAAGACACTCTCTATAATTGAAAGGATGATTTATTTGATAAAGATGGAAACATTGTGGAAATTATGAGCAATTTCTTCTGCAACACTGTTGCTTATCGGTGCAGAAAAGTAAAATATACCCCAAAAGAAAAGATAGCAACCAATCAGTTTGCGGTTCCACACATTCTGATCAGGGTGTACACGATTCGCACATTTCCAACGAAAGATGTATCCAAGCATCTGGTGAATTGTGTTGATGATGGTAACTTACTGGATGACATGGAGACCACGGCAGCTTCATCTTCGCATGGACAGGCTCATAGTACTATTTCGCTGTTTCACAAAGTCGACTCTTCCATGTTGAAAATTGGACCGCTCAATATTTCGTCCAACAGAAAATTGGGTAAAAAATAATGTCTGTGTGTCGAACAATGAATATTTCAGGTGAGACACCTCTTTACGAGCTGTCTCGCCTGAATATGCATTGTTTGCAACAGCCTCTAATAGTCATTGAACGCGAAAGAGTTTAACGTTTAAAACGCAATATATCATACGAATAACCCAGGGATTTCACCTTAGTTATGTTATAGGTCATAGTTTAATATTTCACAAAAGCCCGTCCATGGTAAAAGGTTCAAGTTTGCGTTTGTGAACAGTTGTAATACAGATACAACATATACCTGAGCACCCATACAGTTTGATCAAGATCGGCATTGAAAGCACATTACTTGCACACGTTTATTTAAAGCTTTGGTCAACATGAACAGATTCAGATAATACTGGGTAGATCCGAATCGAAACTGTTTTGAAATGTCAACTTATACATTTGCCAGTAGACAGGCACATGTTATGTACATTGTTGTCAATTACCTAGACTTGAACTGGTTTGTTTACCCAGGGATCAAGAATAAGTGAACTGTCACCGTGATATAATTACAGAAATGGTAAAAACAGCATAAAACCCAAATAAAACAAACTCACAGACCTTTCTACATGTATCATACGATTTTTTATCCAGTTAAATCGGTTGTCACAGTATTTTCGTGAATATTACTAAGATGAGTTAAATTTCCCAAATGAAACAAATCTGCAGCAGACGACTTCAATAACATGCCCGACATTTCTTTTGAAAACTCCCTTTAGAAGACAGTATAATCGTTGAACAGAGTTGAACATATGGTGACAAAAGGAGAAATTGTACGTTTCAAGCAATTTCTTCTATTGTTACCATGTTTTCAAAAAGCCGTCTGCTGCAGAAAACTCGAAAAGGGAAAGGGATAGAGGGACTGGATAATATAAATATTCACGAAATGCTTGGCTGTTTTCTTGGTGGTCATATCTCGGCGGATTGGTCCCACACATGGTCAGACTGTGGCTGTCATTCTTTTATTCACGAATATCGTATATGTTCGAGTGCAGTTGTGAACCGGATTGGTATATGCGTTTGTTCGCGGTAAATTAAACGTCACAATATATTGTTATAACTGACACTTTTTCTGTAGAAGGAATGGCAAACATCGAGGTAAAAACAGAGAAATATATTTTAAAAAGGATTAGAAATATTGTAACAAAATAGGTAATTACTATATACGATGTATTTTTCATAATAAATTCATCAAGAGTATCCGGTTAGTTGTGTCAAAATACATGTTGGAAAGGGTTAAATAACCATCGAGATCTGTGACCAAGATCTTCTTTTCACCTGTCCCGTCTTTCATAAGCCGTATTCTCTGATACGTAAACAATCACATTATATTCGGATAGGTGATTCCCTTTTTAACAACAGCTGTCGGAAGATAGTCCGCTTGACGTTTTTGTGCTTGTCATTTTAACAAAACCTTTTTGGGCTACAGAAAACATAACAAAGTACTTTATCATATCATGTATAAGCAAAGTACTTATACATCGAAAAAGAAGTCATAATGTTTACACAAACCTTTACTGCACTCTTGGCTGTTCGTGGAGATAATGATGGTTAAACGAGTAGTGTAAGTGTTAAGCTATATCTTTAATTGTTTTGAAAAAAAGAAAAAGGTAACCAAATATTCGTTAAAAAACCCATGACATAGTTATGTACTCTTGTCTGTTGATGGAGGTAATGATGGTAAATAAGTATTCTAAGTGTATAAGCTATATCTCTAATGGTTTATAAAAAAAGTGGGGTGATACGAAAAACTAAACCAAAATTCTAAGGCCATAATTCATACAAAAACATGGACAGAGTTATGTTCTCTTGCCTGTTGCTGGAGGTAATAATGGTAAAACGTGTTGTAAGTTTCAAAGCAATATCTGTAATATATGTCGGCTTTGAAAAAAAAGTGAGTAGTATAGCTAGCCTTTTCTTCAAAACGAGAGATGCTCCGCAAAACCAACCTTAGCGTTCTATACGTATTACAAACATGTGGATAAATACATGCCTGTGTATATTTGCTATGAAAGGATCCAAAATGGACCTACTATGATTAATTGTGACGCAAGATCAGACGTCGAAAATGCAGTGAATGATCTAGATGTGAACCTGTCGTAAGTGTTGTTGAAAATGTCTGCGGAAGAATCCTGACCATGAGTTAAGTACAAGCACCTAATAAAATCGTCCATTAGCGACTACAAATAACCGGTACCATTTGGTCACAGTTTATTCGTTACTGGTATATGAAATGTAAGATAAAATGGGATATTATTGCACATGTGAACTAAATGGTATCACTAGTACCACTATCTTTTGCGCATTCCATTGGTTCTCATTTAGAACATATAGTTTTCCAAGAAAACAGGTCCCACTACCAAAACATGCTATGCCAAAACCAGGAAGCAATAAGACCAAATTTCCCTTGAAGTGGCATGAATAAATTTTACGATTATGTCAATATTAATAACAGGAAATATAAACCCATTCATTTAACAGAAGAGAAAATATTAAATTCCGATTAATTGATAACATTTGATGGTTTTATGACATTCATGGAAATAGGGGCTTTCTGAGAAATCAGTGAAACGAACAGAAAAAACTGCAACATTTTATCTAAAAAAAAAAGGTATTTCATGCTTTGTGATATCAATCGTTATTTTGTTTAATTCACAAAATCACCTTTAAAATTTAACTTACCCTATGGCAACTTACCCTTTTGCTTTTCCGTCGTTAACAAAACATACTGTTTCCGGAAAGATACGTTAATGTAACTTTTGAGTGCTGATGTTAAAACAGACGAGCTAAACTAATTGTAATGGTGTCCCTCATCCTTGGCGCTCAGGGGTGCGGTGATAGAATAATGCGTTGTTGTCAGGATAAACCTACTATCAGAATGGGAAATTTACCCAGGTGTGACAACGTAACAAATCATAGTAATATTTCAACTCTTAATTTTAGAATGCGACTTGCCCATAGTCCGTGAGCCGGTTGGGTGACGAATACACTTTTCAGTCTGGCTTTTATACACCAGCAATAATGTGAGTATTACATAATTGTACTGGTCCGACATATACATCAAACTGGAAATGTCAACCTAGGTATATTCATGCAAATTGATCTGTCAATTATATAGTGCAGTTAGTCTCGCCTTACAGCCGCGTCATAAGAAAGATGCATTAGCCATCTTCACACAGGACATGCCTTAATATAACTCTAATGCTGTTTAAAAGCGGCATTGGATCACCATTCAAAATCAAAGTCATTAGTATATGACGAGCGTTTTTCCCCCTTGGCATAAAGCTATTTGGCGACATACACAATTAGCCACATCACATAAAACCAGACCATAGCACGATTCGAAACTAAAAGTGTTTTTATATATGTCGTGGGTATTCCCTTTTAAACAAAGGGAATAATGAGGTATTGCAATGAAGATCTCTTTGAAGTATCACAGATAAACATGAGGTTCTTTCTAAAAATGTCACGCACACACGTTTTACACACTCTGACTGAAATATTTAATAGATCACTGCAGCTGTAGCATGTACCTTATAATCAACATTTATACACGCATGTTATTCAACACGTTCACGACCAAGTATTTATAAATGCCTGCCAAAATGTGCCGTCCCGCGAGAAACCAACATTGAGGACTCTGCGTAAAGTATCGACCTTGTTAGGCCTAAGCGTGCCGAGCAGGTTTACCCGCACTGACACTTTCGCCTCCTGTGGATTTTCTGGAAACATAACACTATACCTGTATCCCCTCGAGACGGAATGTGTCGGCCCGGATCAGTCAGTGTGGACTGCGCAGGCTGATCTGGGTCGATACATTACGCAGTTGCCATAATGTTGGTTTCAGTCCCCGTTTCTGTTTAGTTTCAATAATTTCTTCTACGTGTTGTTTCTGAAATAGTCCATTTGGTAAACTAGATAGTTGTAAAGCGTTATGACCTATGCAATCTGGGGGACCAGCTAAACAAGCCAGTTATTATAAATTTGGCATTTGTAATCATTATCTACATTATAAGGCATGTATGCCGTCCAACGAAAACTAACAGTATGGTCTCTGTGTAATGTATCGTCGAAGATCAGCCTGCGCAGTCCGCGCAGATTGATCCGGGCCGACACATTCCCTCTCAGTGGGAACGAGTAAATGATTCAGCAAATCCACATGAGGCTATGAGTGTCTATCCGGGCATATTTATAGTCTGATTCGGGTCTATACAATGTTGTTTTCTTTCGCGGGAAACATCAGGTAATCAATCATACTGCTGTCTGAGTAAATTGTAATACATGACAACAAACAGCGTATTTTCAGTTCAACTGACGCTTTTTAAGCAATGCCTTTTCTAATGTCTTACAGAAGGTACACCGTGATAAAGTCTTGATTTAGAATGGCCTGGCCCAGCACTGGTTAAAGATACATTCAGATTACCATTGACAGGTATCGATTCGTGAATATCAGTTCTTTATTTCTTTTTATGTTCTGTTTTATTGGGGGTTAACGCCGTTTTCAACATTATTTCAGTTATATCACGATAGTTCACTTATTCATGATCCCTGGGTAAACAAACCAGTACTAGGCTAGAAAATGTGCATTGCCTAAAGGCACTCCACCATGACTGTCGTGCCGCGACTGGGGATCGAACCCACGCCTATCAGTTTTCGTATATTGAATAAGAAAGTTCAGTCATATGAAACTATTTTTACAATTCTTACGACCAGTCTGGATGTGTGTGGCATTTTATTCTGGAAGAATTCTTACTTATAAAACTTGTTCTGTGGTTATAATTCGACTTTGGTATGTGATGTCAGAGGACTAGATAAGAGGGAGTGATCTGATATTCTACGCTACTTTTGTTATTATTTTCTCATTTTAATATTCATTAATTTCGATTAATAAATATAAAATAATTCCGTTTTCATACATCTTTTTGAAGAAGAATAAAGGAACATTTATATACACGAGTGTTTAAAGAAAACAAATAATATTTAAAAGCAATATGAAAGTAATTGAAAACGCGACGGCTAGACGGACACGTTTAAAATCTAAAAATAGCATGTTCCTATATTTCTTTTTCAACGGCCAATTTTTCTGATCACAATGGTTGCAGTCTACCTTAAGATATTCGCGTGGAATTAATGTTTTCAAAGATGTTACAGTCAAAGCAAGTTATGTACCAAATGTTATTAGATTTAATGGAATTATAAGCGAGATATAGCTTTAAATGTAAAACACCTGCTCGGGGATATCACTGAGGTGACGTGAGGTCCAAGTAAAAACTCGTAAATCAGATGATCTTTCCATTTTTAGGAAGTGTTATATCATTTGAATGCGCTGCTATCATAGGGCAATTACATATTACTTATTTTACAGCTGTAAAACACGGTAAGTAATCTGTATTCAGGAGTTTCGAGCTGAAAATCGTTATCTCCTGCTGAATCCAATTGAGAACTCATTTAACATGAACATTTGGTACAGTTGTAAAATATATTTAATCAAAACACAGAACTACGCTTTTTCAAAAGGAAATGTCTTTTTTCCCCTCTCTTGTACACATTGAAATGTTGTATCAGGCGCTTTGTTACAAATTGATACAGACAAATATGTCGAAATATTAAAAAACAAATGTCACCTCAGTGATGTCCCGGGCCGTAGAGTAGGAAATGTACCTTGATAATATAAAGTTAAATGCTATTTTTAGATTTTAAACGAGACTGGCACCTATGGTAAGGGTTATAACCTAATATTAATTGTTCTAAAACGTTATCTAGTTTTGGCAGTTGTTCGACATTTAATCTTTTTTGGCTTTATCTGAATAAGGTAACGTCCTATATATTATTCCACAATGCAAAAGGGACAATCCTCACGATTTTTAAAAATGTTAATGATTTCGTCATTACGTGACACCGCATAGTATCCCTTCCATGAACTAAGGAATGTCATTTTAAAAGAGTTGTCTGCTGCAGAGGCGTCAGAAAGCGTCTGTATCACAGGTGTTTGTATCGATATTAATCATAGATACCTTCACTATATTACTATCCTTAACAGTGTTACGTATACACTATAGGGGCGTAACATTATCAACCGATACAAATACCTGTGGTCTGTATGTAGGAAAGGGTTAAGTCACTTGCTGGCGACGAGGAGTGCCCTTTAATATGGAACTATGGCCACCAGCAGCTTTTGAATATGCAAATATTGTTCTTGTTCTGACTTGAACAAGTTATTTGCATTACGTGCCAATTGAAATAATTCAAGTATTTTACGATGACAACGTTGCCAATTAATCTCACCTAAACCTACGTTTTAACCCTTTCCCTCATACGACAATTCTGCAGCAGACGACTTTGAACATATTTTGTCAAAACATTTGAATGGATAACCTATGACTAAATGTGGAAAACATTATGGCAAAAGGAGAAAGTGCACGTTTTGTGCAATTTCTTCTTTTGTCACTGTTGTCAAAAAGCCGTCTGCTGCAGAGGCGTCAGAAAGCAGCGTCTATATGGGGAAAAGGGTTAACCAAGGAGACGAAACCGTACTAATAATAATAACCTCCATTAATGGCTTTACATTTGGAAGAGTACACATACCACTTCTGGGAAGATCAAGATAAAAATGTCGATACGTAAAATGTATAGAATCCTATCAGATGAGTCTGACCTGACGACACAGTCGGTTCCAACAGTCAAAGGGTTCACCCTTTCCCTCATATAGACTCTTTTTTACGCTTCTGCAGCAGACAACTTTTTAAAAAATATATCGACTAAAGAAAAAAAAATACTCAAAACGAGCAATTTCTCATTTTGTCACCATGTTTTCAAATGTTGTCTGCTGCATAGGAATCAGAAAACGTCTGTAAATGGGAAAAGGTATCACATTTCATAAAGGAAATTGGTTACAGTTTGTTTACCGCGTTAAACAGATACGCATGGTACTGAATACAAAACTATGAAGGCTTTGATCTGTCCAAATACAAACAAAACTATTTTGTGATATCCATATTGTGGCACAGCGTTTGCCTTAAAAATGGTAAGGCTAGACGAAGCATTTAAGGAAAGGCTTGAAATGTAAAAAAACATATATGTAACATTAATGCGCATATTTTCTATCGATACAGAGATATCATATCACAAAAGGTTGTTTTTTCTGTTGTGGTTGGGGGTCGGGTCGTTGCGGTTTCGATCGAGGGTGTGTGTGTTAATTATAATAGGAATGGCATTGAACTATGAGCTAGGTCACACGAACACGACCGTGAATGATTTTTCGAATAGATCATCATTCTGATTAAATTACATACTAACACGATACTACAATTTGTATAATCGACCTATAGTCGGGGCAAACTGTATATAGTTAAGAACATCATGAAACTGACACTCTGAGCGGAACGTGATTGGATCGTTAGCGTGATTGGAACGAAGTTTTGAACGCTTTATGAGCGGAACGGAATTTTGCGCTCTGAGCGAAACAATCATAATGAACGAACATCCAATTACATGAATGCTTCGCTCAATCTGAGCGGAACGGAAAAAAGCAATCACAATGTTATGAATAAGTGAACGCTTTATGAGCGAAATGGAGTGTGAGCGAAGCGTGAACGGAAAAAAGCAATCACAATTCTATGAATCCAATCTGAGCGGAACGGAAAAAAGCAATCACAGTGTTATGTATGAGTGAACGCTTTATGAGCAAAAAGGAGCGTGAGCGGTTAAATTGTTAATTTTAAGATGTTCTTACAGTTAAGTCCATCATGAAATTGACAATCTGAGCGGAACCTGATTGGAACGAATTCGGAACGAATTTTGCGCTCCGAACGAAACAATCATAATGAACGAAAAAATCCAATGACATGAATGTTTCGCTCAATCTGAGCGGAATGGAAAAAAGCAATCACAATGTTATGAATGAGAGAACGCTTTATGAGCGGAATGGAACGTGAGCGGAGCGTGAACGGTAAATTTGTTCATTTTAAGATGTTCTTAAAGTTAGGACCATCATGAAGACAATCTGAGCGGAACGTAATTGGAACGAAGTTGGAACGCTTTATGAGCGGAACGGAATAATGCACTCTGAACGAAACAATCATAATAAACGAAAAAAACCAATCACATGAATGTTTCGCTCAATCTGGGCAGAACGGAAAAAGCAATCCCAATGTTATGAATGAGTGAATGCTTTATGAGCGGAACGGAACGTGAGCGGAGCGGAACAGAACGGAGCGGAGCATGAACGGTAAATTTGTCAATTTCAAGATGTTCTTAACTGTAGGTTGTTGAATCACTGATGTAGGTTATCCAACAACTGATGTAGGTTGTTGATTAACTGATGTAGGTTGTTGAATCACTGATGTTGATTGTTGAATCACTAATGCAGGTTATCGAACCACTGATGTAGGTTGGTGAATCACTGATGTAGGTTGTTGAATCACTGATGTTGATTGTTGAAACACTGATGTTGATTGTTGAATCACTGATGCAGGTTATCGAACCACTGATGTAGGTTGTGGAACCACTGATTAAGGTTATTGTATCACTGATGTAGGAAAAACTCCTAGTTGTAAATGTTGAAAATGTAAATTGAAATTATTGAAAAAAGTTGAAACCATTGTTACAAAAAAAAGAAATGTTCAATTATGATAGGTTAATGAACTGGTACCCCCATTTAAAAGATTTTATAGGAAAGTAATGGTACCAGAAGAGTGATTTAGGCCGTTATAGGCCACTTGTGTTGTAGAATTTATTATATAAACATTATTTTTACTCATATATTCATGGTTTTATTTTTATCTATTGCTCTCTGAAAAATACAGAAGGTAACAGTTAAATGAATTTTTATGTTGTTTTAAGGTAAATTTTGTATTTAATGTTAAAAAGGAATTAATAACATTTCAGTTGTCCTTAAATCAATATATTGCAGTGTTTAACTGTTAATATGCAGCATACTGCATAGATTCATTAAATCTTAACCACATATAACAAACTTGCAGCAGACAACTTTTAAACCTTCTGGAAAAAAAGTATCTCAATTCTCTATCAATGAAAGTATGATTAATGAATAGAATGGGAAACATTGTGTCAAAAGTCCTTTGCTGCAGATGTGTCCGAATGTGTCTACAAGTTGGTTAATTAGTACAAAATGCACCAGTTTGGATGATCCTTTTATTAATTTTATGATTATGCAAATCAATCATTTCCAGGACATCCTTTACACATTTACAATGAATTTAAACTCGATGCCATGTATCCAGTGCATTCTGGTGATAGTTTACATTTCTATGCAAAAAAAGTTTTTTATAGGGACTATTTGGATGTAGATCAGCATGATAGCGGATGTATTTGGCGTAATTTGACACATAATAAGTAATAAAATAACTAAGCAGGCATCCTTAGTTTGATCCCTGATTGCAGCAGTGATGGTGGAGTGTCCTTAAGCATGGCACATTTGTTAGCTTAGTACTGTAGCCGTGCCCCGGTAGCTCAGTCAGCAGCGATGCAGACTGTCAATCCAGCGGTTGTAAGTTTGAACCCAAGCCCAACCAAAATTCTTTCCGTTGTTTGAAAAAAAGTCATTGTGACAAGCGTTGTTCCTCTTCCCCCTTTGAGCTAACAGTCTATGTGGCAAAGGAGCTAGTTGCTTGGAAGAATTGTTGTGTGGATTAATGGCTGCCATGATATGACAAACAAATTGTTGAAAACGGCAAAAAGCTTAATTAGAAACATAACAGCTACTGGTTTGTTTGATCAAGAACAAGACTTGTGTTCTATTACCATGATATTACATTAACATGCTGAAAAATGCTTTCAGTCCCAATAAAACTAAAACAAAATGTTTTTCATAATATGTTTGAGGACACTGAAGATAAGAAAACATAAACTGTTCCATCCTTTCACACATACAACATATACAAAGCAGACATGTTTAATAGGGGAAAAGGTTGATAACCCCTTCTACTTATTTTTCAGGTTTCCTAGGTTATTTCCCCCTTTACAAGAATGCTACGTGAGTGAACAATCAGTTAAAGCAATACTGTCCAACAAACGACAGCTCATTCTTCCAACTTATTTCTATTTTGTGATTTTCTTGAAAAGGTAATGTGCCATATTTCCTTCTACATGTATGTGCCCAACATTTCTGTATCTTGATGTAGCTGTTAGCCCTCTTCCATGTTCATGCCCCTCATATCTGTATCTTGATGTACCTGTTAGCCCTCTTCCATGTTCATGCCCCACATATCTGTATCTTGATGTACCTGTTAGATCTTTTCCATGTTCATGCCCTACATATCTGTATGTACCTGTTAGCGCTCTTCCATGTACATGCCCCACATATCTGTATCTTGATGTACCTGTTAGCCCTCTTCCATGTACATGCCCCACATATCTGTATCTTGCTGTACCTGTTAGCCCTCTTCCATGTTCATGCCCCACATATCTGTATCTTAGTGTACATGTAAGCCCTCTTCCATGTACATGCCCCACATATCTATATATTGATGTACCTGTTAGCCCTCTTCCATGTACATTCCCCACATATCTGTATCTTGCTGTACCTGTTAGCCCTCTTCCATGTTCATGCCTCACATATCTGTATCTTAGTGTACATGTAAGCCCTCTTCCATGTCCATGCCCCACATATCTATATATTGATGTACCTGTTAGCCCTTTTCCATGTTCATGCTCCACATATCTGTATTTTCATAGTACCGTAGAGAGCAATGATGAAGTGCAGTGAACAAGAACCATCACTCTATTTTGCCTAACTACAGAGTCATCGCCCTTTCTTACTGTATTGGTTTTTTTTGTCTGTAAAATAACTTGAAAAATACTTTTCATTCAATGGTAAAGCACAATGAGCCAAATTGAAGTGTACAAGAACCTTGCCTCTTTTTAGCTCACCTGAGCTTTGCTCAAGGTGAGTTATTGTGATCGCCTTTTGTCCGGCGTCCGGCGTGCGTTGTGCG
>JAUELF010150019.1:0-14947 GCA_031471495.1 Clinocardium nuttallii | reverse complement strand
GAACTTAGTTCTACATGTATATGTTTTTTTTACATTTCAGATAACATACACACTGAATGTAATCGTACGGTTGACATAAGAACTTAGTTCTACATGTATATGTTTTTTTTACATTTCAGATAACATACACACTGAATGTAATCGTACGGTTGACATAAGAACTTAGTTCTACATGTATATGTTTTTTTTACATTTCAGATAACATACACACTGAATGTAATCGTACGGTTGACATGAAAAATGAAAATGTTCATCTGGGATTGGTAACTTTTGACATGACATCGAGTGGAAGCTTATCACAAACCATCAACACATGTAGTGTGACCATTGTGCCGTGGTTTTCCAAGCCGAACATACAGTATTATTTCTCGACAATCAGAATTCCGTCCTGTTCCGAAAGTCATGTTGAGATTAAACAGTCTTCCACTGGTCACGCCTATTCATATCCGATCGGTAAGTTTAACCCTGTCAAACATCCAGTCCCTTTTTTAGTCAATTACAGCAGCCGACTTTTGAAAACATTGTGGCAAAAGTAAGAAATTACTCACAACGTTCGGTCCTATTCATGAGTGTCCTTCATATATATTTTCAATATGTAAGTAGTGACTTGCTGTTTTTATTGTCGTCTTCGGCCACTTTGTTGCATGTTGGAATGGGTTTACCCATCCAAAAATCGAAAATTCGACTTTCACGAACGACCAATGCACAAGCGGATAATATACTTCACTCATTTCTTATCTGGATTGTAATGCTTAATTATGGCACGCCTTTGTATGAGCTGTCCCGCGAGAAAACCAACATTGTGGACTCTGTGTAAAGTAAAGTATCGAACCTGATCAGCCTAAGCATGCCGTGCAGGTGAACCCAGACAGATACTTTTCGCCTCTTGTGAATTTTCTGTTTCAGGAATCATTACTCTATACCTGAGACGGAATGTGTCGGCCCGGATTAGTTTGTGCAGACTGCTACGCAGAGTCCATGATGTTTGTTTTCTCGCGGGACGGCACACATGCAATAATTCCGATAACTTAGGTTGACAGTGAACCTCAACGTTCTCAAGTTAGATCTGAGGATTTTCTGAGAACCTAGATTATCTGAGAACCTGGATTATCTTAGAACTAGATTATCTGGATTATCTGAGAACCTAGATTATCTGCATCAGTAAAAACCTGTTTTAAAGTCCTTTCAATAACCTGAACATCGCGAGCTATATTCAAGTGAGTAAGTCACCATGTTCTGGTATTCTGGTATTGAACAAAACACTGACAGTACTAGTAACCAATTGATTGATTGAGTATTGATATGGTGTTTTATACTGGTTTATTTATCCTGAAATCGACAAACCAGTCGTAATGCTATACCGCTCAACATTGAGCGCTTAAGAAGGGGAGCCATGAATACCAGTGTTGAAATATTTGGTATAAACCGGCCCGGGAAAAGAGTCCTCGACCTCCCGCAACCGAGGCAGACGTTCAATCACTACACCATCGAGGTGGTCGCTAACTTAGTGATCGAATAGTTAATAGCTAGAATATATATTAAGTTTAGTAATTGAGCCGCTTCCCGACAAAACCAACATAATGGACTATATGTAATATATCGAACCAGATCAGCCTGCGCAGACCGCACATGCTAATCCAGGTCGTTACATTCCGTTTAAGGGGAATAGAGGTACAGAGTAAGGATTCCTGAAACAGAAAATCCACAGAATGCGAAAGTGTCTGCGCGGCATGCTTTGGCTGATCCGGGTCGATTCATACGCTGAATCCATACTATTGGTTTTCTCGTGGAACGGTTCAATAATAAACGCAACATTTTCAGATGGTAAGAATTAGGACAATCCGATATATATGCAAGATATTACATATCGCCTCATTCATACTGTTCAAAAGTTGTCTTGAACTATTAGAATTAGAATTCGGGGATAAAACTAGAGTAATAATTTCACGTTCTAGTACAATAAACATCCAACTATTGATCGTTTATGCTTCATTTTTACTGGGTAAGACATACCCGTTAAGCTAAATTTTGTACAATTCCATGACTTTGAACAATCTTTTAATATTTATTCCCAAATTATTTTGAACTAGATCTACTTATTACTCACTTTGTTGTCACTATTAGCAATATTTGCAGAAATTTTGACATTTCGAAATATTGATCTCCATCTGGAATTCAGCACTTTGAAAGAGGATACAGATTACCCAGTTTCTATCAGAAATGGCCAGTTATTGTAAAACCTATCTTCCTTGATGTTTATATGTCTAATTATTTCATGTTTCCGCTATAGCAATCTTTAACTATTAGCTATATTGGCAATATGCCAATTATCTAAAATTAGCATTTAAATTAAACAATAGTATATGTATATATTATAAGACTAACTAAATATATTTCTCAATATTCCTCTTACAAAGATAATATTCTCTTTTGCAGATTTTATCGGGGTGAAATGCGGCAATGCAATATCAAATCAGCTGTATAATAAAGTGTTTACTGTGACGGAACGTTATCTTAAGGTGATCTTCACGTGGAATCGAGATGCGCAACCGTCTACGGCGTTTACACTTGTGTTTAATACATATAGTACAGGTGCGTGTGAACTTCATAAAAGAGGCTCGTTCTTGGCATATGAGCTTTTCTATCCCATTCATCGCATGCTTTACGGAAAATCTACTTACGGCTGCAACTGTGTTCAACAATTATATAAATCGAGAAAGTCGAGTGATGTGTCTGCTCGCCAAACGGCACCGTCATCAAACAACAACAGTTATTTTGGTTGCCATCTGCTTTGCAATGATTTCATTGGTTCGACCAAATAACGAAAAATCAATCCGCTTACATTAATGTGTCAAAAGTGTTACAATGAATGGAACACACTCTGAACTATGATTGACTTCAATGTCAGTTGTGTTAGTTAACGTCGCTTTAGCTGTCTGTGACCCAAACAGGTCTTCAGCAGTCGACGTGTTAATACATAAAATACGGGAACGTATAAATTTCATAATTGGGTATCGTTTAGGCATGGCAATGATGGATATATAGGGGATATAGAGATATAATGTATATGATTGTTGGTCAGAAGTTACAAGTATGTTGTATCTGTCTTCATTTGAGCCGTCATAGCTCAGTCACTAACGATAAGGGCTTTTAATTATTAAGGAATCGTGAGTTCGAAACCGACTCGGACATACATTATTTTCAGATGATTGACATAGGTCATACAGTATAGAGTCATTCATCTTCCACGAGTTGGGCTAAATACTCTATGTGGGAAGGTAGCTAATTGCATAGGAATAAGTGCTGTTTGGGGTACAGGTGCGAGAATTCAGAGAACACACGCCCCTTGACCTTACTAAAATACTGTTGAATCAATCAATCAATCAATCAATCAAAAGGCTATCTTAAACTCCGTTTAACGAATGTTTATTATATTACTTGTGGCTGGAACGTGCTTATGACTAACATGAGAAATATAAGGTGTTTTCTAACTTGCCTGTCTGATCAAGATTCGCACTTTTCGATAAAAGGCTTACATATTTAGCAAGTGTATTGTGAGTAATACAATGGCAACATCTCCATGAGTATGCATCAGAATACAGTGTACATTTAACCATTAGTTATACAATTAGAAATAATTCGGTAATCCTTCAAAATGTTGGGATGCAATTCGTTTGTATGATAGTTTACGTATCAATAACAATATTTCAGTTATATCATGCTGAAGAATATGTATATTTCACAGGAGTTTAGTTTATATCTGTCATTGTTAGGCTTCTCATGTGCTTCTTATATGACAATAATACGTGTTAATTGCATAAACAAAATAACGGCTAAAATCCATTGTAAACCAGGAGTTGTACTAAGCAAAAACTACACAAATATAGCAGATGCACATATGTGTGTCAAAGTTAATAATATCGATAGATCACCATACAGTGTGTACAGTCCTTTCGCGTTCAATTCCTTTATCTAAATGGACATAACAGCTAATATAAAGTGTTCTAGTTAGACTTTTAGGATCGGTAAATCCATGTTCACATATAATCTGCAGTTAGCACCTTGCCGTGAGCACTTTCGGGGCTTTTATTAATTAATGACAATACCAAACAATTATCATTGATATTCTGTCATAATCCTTATTCCCGGAGTTTCCCAAGATGCATCAACAATTCTAAATACAATCATTATTATTATGCTGAGTTCATAATATAACACAATTTCTGATATGTAAGGTTCAGCCAATAGGATAGTTTGTAACTTTATAATTTCACAGGTACGTGTGACAGTAAGAGCGAGTATGAATGTAACAACAAACGGTGCATTGTTGGAGATATATCCTGTGAACAGTACAACACTTGTGGAGATAACTCAAACTGTAAAAGTGAGAGCGAAAAGGCAGATAGTTCTATGCCTCTTCATGTTGAACTTTTCATCGTGCCAATAGCGAGTATTATCGTGTTCTTATGTATAGCAGGCGTCATGTTTCAGAGATTCTTTAGCAGAGACAGGTAAATGTTTACGTTGCATGAAACATTCTAAAACATCATCATTGTATTCCAACTATAAGTTCCAGTCATTTTCATGAACCATTCTTAAACATTATCATAATATTCCAACTGTAGGTTTCAAAGTCCTTTTCATCAACCATTCTAAAACATCATCATTATATTAAAACTGTAATGTTCAAAGTCATTTTTATGAGCCATTCTAAAACATCATCATTATATTAAAACTGTAATGTTCAAAGTCATTTTCATGAGCCATTCTAAAACATCATCATTATCTTTCAATTGTAAGCTTCAAAGTCCTTTTCGTAAACCTTTCTTAAACGTCATCAATGTATTCAAGTTGAAGTTCAAATGCATTTGCATGAGCGAATTCTAAAACATCAGCATTGCATACCAACTGAAAAGATTAAAGACATTTCCATGAACTATTCTAAAACATCATCATAATATTCCAACTGTAAGTTTCAAAGCCATTTTCATGATAGAATTCGAAACATCAGCATTTTTTCCCAACTTTAGGTTTCAAAGTCATTTTCATAAACATTTTTTAAACATTTTCATAATATTCAAACTGTAAATATAAAGTTATTTTCATGAACCATTTTAATACATAATCATTATATTTCAATTGTATGCTTCAACTTTATGTACATGAATCATTCTGAAACATCATCATTGTATTCAAACTTTCATTTGCATGAAACATAATAATTATATTCAAACTTTTAGTTTCAAGTTTATTTTCATGAACCATTCTATAACATAATCATTATATTCCACTTTTAGTTTCAGATTTATTTTCATGAACCATACTATAACATTATCATTATATTCCAATTGTATAATTCAATCTCATTTACATGAACCATTCTAAAACATCATCATTATATTCCAACTGTAAGTTTCAAAGTCATTTACATAAACGATTTTAGGACACTTCAGTATATTTTAAAATGTAAGTTTTAAAGCCAATTTCATATATTTCTAATCCCGGACTAGCTGTGTGTTGCTTGCATCACTATTCTTTGAATAAAGAAATAAGTTGATTAGAGTTTAACGCCATTTTCAACACTTAATCAGTCATATCACGGGGGCCAGTTCACTTACTCGTGTTTTTTCTGGCTACCATATACATGCATTTTACACAACAGTCTTTCCAATCAATGGGCCGCTTTTTCACATAGGCCGTTAGCCTATTGGTTGAAGATGCATGACGCTTGGCTCAGTGACTTTTTTTTTTATCAAACATCGGAAATAATGTTGGCCGAGTTTAGATTCGAACTCACATCTGCTGGATTAAAGGCCCGCGTCGGTACAGGGGCGGCTCGGCCCTTCAAAATTAAGATAAATGTTTAAGAAAAAGTGGCGACTGACCGGTACCGCCGGCATATGAAAATCGGTAAGGTCCCCTTATTATATTGGTGTTTGGTATGTTTATTATTGGAAATAGGAACACGAACACGGGGCGGCTCATATGAACCGAGGAATGTTCGTTCGCATTGGAATTAACAATTTGGTTAAACAAAAGAGTGCTTCGTGTGTTTGTATGATGTTTGAGGGTGCTTTCTTCAGTGTCCAGTTATATATATATCATGGCATTTCCTTGGTAAGGTACAAATACTACTTGTCCATTTATCCTGTCACCAGCGAGTCTGCCGTTATCCTGTTCAAACAATCCGAAGCGCCAAGGAGGAAACCATTCCTACCAGTATTTAAGTACTTGTTATGACCCGCTTGGAGATCGAACACACGTGACCTCCCACACATGAAGCGGTTGTTCTACCACTACACCAGACCGTGACTCGATGCACAAACTTCATTTACCAGCCTTTATTATTAAACATTTCTTTTCAGTGGGTCTGGTAATTGCTTAGAATGCTTCTGTGACTGTATTGGGGGATGTATTTCGTGTGTCGGGCACGCCGGACGTGCGTGTAAGACATCGTGCGTGCATGCTGGACGTGCCTGCGTGACATCTTGTTGTAGCATGCCTGGGCGTTTAAGAGAATACACAAGAGAACGGTATGCAGAATGTGAGGTGAGAATAATTATAGTACTCAACTTAATTGAAATTGTCCTAAACTGTATGCCAAGATATACACTCGTATACATTGGTTTCTTGATATCTCGAACATTGGACAACTCGAATTTATCGTTCAATTCGAGCCTTATCCATCAACATATCTGTGTATCAAACCAGTGTAACAGCAAATGTATCATACGTACACTCAAAACGGCTGTTACGCTGAGTTATTTATACATTGTATACAGTGGTTTCTCTTTATCTCGAACATAGGACAACTCGAATTTTTCGTTCAATTCGAGCCATATCCATCAACATATCTGTTTATAAAACCAGTGTAGCAGCAATTTGTTCATACACGCAATAAGAATAGCTGTTACGCTGAGTTCTTTATAGATTGTATCAGTGGCTCATTTTTCACAATAAACACTAAAGTAAAAATGAATTACGACGCTAAGCTGTTAAAACATAAATGAAGTAAGTAGAAGTTAACTCAAGGTATTGCATGTGTCGTGTTTGAGTTCGACTTAATGCGAGTTCGCTGTATTATTATAATCATTGTATAAATGATACAAACATATAAAGTTTGATTGAAATACCTGTTTGTTATAATAATAATTTATAATATATAAATGTGTACAATTGTCATCATTATGTCGTGGGCGTGGCTGAAACTGTGTGACTAACTGACGATTTTTGCAAACATGGCAGTTTGATCGGTATCTGCAATGGTAGCACTTGTCAAAAAGTGATTCAAGAGGAACACGGTTCAAATACAGATAGGATGTTTTTAAAAATTATGCAATGGGCGTTGATGTCCCCATCAAATCTGTACCATTAATGCTTTCAGCGCTTTGATTCGTTTGTTCTATCCCCAGTGTCCATGTAAACGATTAAGACACGAGACAGAAGAGTCACGTGCCCCTCAAACAGAAGAACCTGTTCCAGAAACAGCCGTTTATTTTACCTCCGTTTCACATACAAGCGAGTATGACGACATTTCAGAGCCAGAAGAAGAAGGTGCTTCCGGTTCAGACCCTCGAGATCAACCGCCGCCATATTCTGACAAATTTTATAATAAACGCGATTCAGTTCCATCCGCGCCATCCGCGCCATCGGCGCCTCCCAGAGAAGACGAGCCAGAGCTCGCCCCTCCTCCACATTACGACGATGTAATGGGTCAACCTGCACAATATATAAAACGATAATCAAATGAGCCGTCCCGTGAGAAAACCAACATAGTGGTCTCTGCGAAATGTATCGACTAGATCATCTTGCGCAGACCGTGCAGACTGATCCGATCCGACACATTCCGTCTCAGGATGATAGAGGTATTGAGTAATGATTCCTGAAACAGAAAAATCCATAGGAGGCGAAAGGTATCCGGGTAAGCCTGCACGGCATGCTCAGGCTGATCAGGGTCGATACATTACGCAGAATTGGTTTTCTCCTGGGACGGCTCCATTATGTTGTATTAAGTGATGCCCAGGGAAAAACCTCATGACAGCATTTTTATATGGATAAGTTTCTGCTAATATAAAAATGATATTCAGTCTGAATCAACTTTGTTTGTCAGAAATTTATTGGAAAAAACCCACATCAGAACATGCTTATGATGAGGTTGATCTTAATCTACACTGTCCATGAATGCAATATCTTTGCTTGTATAGAGCACTTCCGTATTCTATGTATAGCAAGGTAAAACTCAAAAACAATCACGTGTGTACATGTCACTATAACATCAATGTTGTATGTTGAACAGATGGTTTTCCATTATAAACACAAAAGTATTTTTTAAAACACATTTTAAAAAAAAAGCCAAATCAATAGCGGACGATTTCGTTTAGAACAAATATATAGTAAATAAAAGTATTATTAAGAATATAGTTGAAAACATTTTGTCAAAATTGAAAATAGCTCCTTTTAAGCAATTTTTATTTTTGCAACAATGTCTACAAGACGTCGTCTGCTGTTGATGCATCGAAATGCCTTTTAATGAATCTTTATCCGATTTACACGTTTTCCAGCAACACAACTTTTTCCTTCTTTGAAAAGTTAAAACTACTTTGCGAATATTCGATATAACAAAATCGGTCTGCTTTATTATAGTCGCAGCCTAAGTTGTATCTACATTGTTCGCCGCTCTTTCAGTCATTATAAGCACGCGCTACTCAATTGTCCACGAGAATTCCAACTCAATTGACCCTGCGTAATGTATTAACCCAGATCAGCCTGCGCACTACGAAACCCGGCCGACACATCTACTTCAGGCTGATAGTTGATTGATTGATTGGGGTTTTACGCCGATTTTAACAATTTCACAGTCATATCACGGCGGCCAGATCACCTACTCAAGCATTTCCTGGTTTTCTCACACCAGTATTCCACACTACAATCTTTCCAAGCATCTGGCTGCTTTTCCACATAGACTTAGCCCATTGGTGGAAGACGAATGATGCATGTCGCATTAACTTTTGTAATACGTTGGAAAGAAAGCTGGCCTAGCCGGGATTCGAACTCACGACCCCTAAATTGACAGCCCGCGTCGCTACCGACTGAGCTAATGGGGCTCGGCTTCAGGCTGATAGAGATATATAGTATTGATTCCAGAAACAGAAAATTCACAGGAGGCGAAAACTGTCTGCCCGGATTAACTTGCACGGTATGCTTAGGCTGATCCGGGTCGATACTTTACGCAGAGTCCGCAACGCTGGATTTCTCGTTTAAGCAATTCGCTATTTATAGTAATAACACTTTTAATTTCAAAATGACTCGTTTTTTGCATAGATGATCCTGTTATTCAAAGACCACCTGTGAACAAAGACCAGATTTGTCTCTACCCATGGGTGGTCTTTAAACACAGGTCGGTCAGTTTCCTGAAATACTCTGTCCGGTTTGGACATATGGTAAAACAATGAGAATTTTGAGAAATACCTCCTTTTGTGGAAATGTATTCAAAGGTGTTCTGTTACTACAGTTGTTTGTCATTGTTAATAATTAATGTATTGTAAAGTCGTCTCTCACTTTAAACAACTGTTTGTATGTTATGTCATGTTTGGATAACGACGTTTCCAACATTCTTTCAGACATATCACGGCGGTCAGTTTACCTACTCATGTATTTCTTGGCTTTCTCATACCAGTACTCAACACATCATACCTTCCAAGCAACTGGCTGTTTTTTCACATAGACTGTTAGCCTATTGGTGAAAGACGAATGACGCATGTCGCAGTGACTGTTGTCAAAGGTCGGAAAGAATGTTGGCCGAGCTGGGATTCGAACTCACAACCCCTGGATTGACAGCCCGCGTCGCTACCGGGGCTCGGCATTATGTAGTCTTGGAGGGTGGGGGTAAACATGCGTGATAATAGGGCGTTCCGGGTTAGATCCCACGTTCGGCGTTTAAATCTACGTATTATTAATTGAGCCGTCCCGCGATAACACCAACATTGTGGTCTCTGTTTAAAGTATCGACCCGGATCAGCCTAAGCATGCCGCTCATGTAGGCTCACCCGGATAGACACTTTTCGCTTTGTTTTCTATTTCAGGAATCATACCTCTATCCTGCAGAGACGGAATATGTGGGTCCGGATCAGCCTGTGCGGACTGTGCAGGATGATCTGGGTCGATATATTACGCAGAGTCTATACTGTTCGTTTTCTTGTGGGACAGCTTATTTGTGTTTATCAGCCATGTATTTAATCAGTTAATGTGCGATGCAATACTATATCAATTACCGTATACGTGTTATTTCCGTTCTTTCTTTTTTATATTTATACATTAAATTTCTTTACTGGAACTTGTTTATTTCATGCTGCTTTAACAAATAAAAGTAATAAACCGTGATAATTCGAAATATTCTTTTGATAAACAGTTGAAATCATTGTGGGGAAAAGAAAACACACGACCTCCAGCTCCCGAGCCAAATGCTCTACCTGTAGATCACTGAAGCTATCTCAGAGTAAGCAATACTTGAGCCGTCCCGCGAGAAAACCATCATTACGGCATCTGTGTAATGTATCGACCCAGATCAAATATGTAAATATGTAAACTCTCTACAGAGAAAGAACAATTATTAAGTTAAAGGTTTTCAACATTATTTCAGATAGACCACGGCGACAGTTCACTTATTCATGATCCCTTGGTAAACAAACCAGTATTGGGCAAGGAAATGTGCCTTGCTTAAAGGTACCCCGACCATGACCACAGTGTCGCGACTGGGGATCGAACCACTCGGGGCGTCCGGTTCCAATCTCCGACGCTTACCACTAGGCACCGGCGGATTTCTCACAATTTCGTCAAACCGTAGTCTGCTACTGAGGGGTCTGAAATCGTCTGTATGAGGAAAATAATGAAAGATAACCTCTTTCACAAAGATCGACTTTGTTTACATTATCGGTCACATGACATGATTCATGATTAACATTTAAAATATATATTTTAGTATGAAAGTCTGGATTAAGTCTTTATAGGAATACTGAGCAAATTACAACATAGGTCAATAAAGAATGTTAAACTATATTGATCTAGAATTTGAAAGCGACCAGATTATGCCGAATTTAAATTACACTTATTGGATTAGTTAAATCAAACAGAAGATACATGTATACGTTACACAAATGAGTCCTTCCGCGAGAAAACCATCATTATAGCGTAATACACTCTGCGTAAAGTATCGACCCGGATCAGCCTATGCATGCCGCGCAGGCTTACCCGGATATACACTTTTCGCCTCCTGTGGATTTTCTGTTACTCTATACCTTTATCTCTCCGGAACTGAGGCTGATCTGGGTCGATACATTACGCAGGTGCCACAGTGTTTGCTTTCTCGCGCGACTGTTCAAATATTTAAAATGAGCTAAGTCTAGCAATTTTGTGGAACTATACTTTGCAAGATAGCATATTGGACTACATGGTATATATATATATATATTACGAAGACACACAGTGATGGCTCGGATAAGACTGCGGGGGATAAACATGTGCACACGAGTCCTCGCTGATGAAATCAGTGGAAGGTAGAGCCTTGGCCTCTCGTACCACTGGTCCCGGGTTGGAATCCCGTGGTGAGCGGGTTCTGCATTTGTGATTTGTCCACACAAACGGCGCGATACTGGCTCCAGGACGCAGACATCGAGTGTGATTAATATACGCTTGAAGCGTGTTTCGCAATAGATGAAAAATAAATAAGTTTAAATTTAATCTCAAATCTCCAGGAACGGTACAAATATATATATAGTGTAAATCGTTCATGAACTTTTCTCGCCAAATGGTTTGATTCTGCGTGGATAATGAAAAATTAAATCAAAATCATCATCATATGAACGTTTGTTAATACGGTTTTGCTCTTCTATTCTTTAATATGTTCTCTTATAATATATCTATATTATTTTTTTCTCCCCCGATTTTGACCATTAGTCCGCTATTTGACTGTTAAAATGAATGTGTTTGCGTATATGTTTGTGGTATGTTGGGCATATTTGCCCTTTTTCCAGAATAAAATCTATCTATCTATCTATAAGAATGTAAAAATTTCGTTTCTCCGAAACAATTAAAATTTATTTGTAAATGGAGAGTATCGTCGCTTATATACATTCACTGTTTTTAATGAGTTCCTTAAGATGTTGAAGAAAACAATTGCCTGTATATTGTCCTGGGATATCTGAACCGCCTCCGTGTAGAGGTATATCGCCTGCCACTGCCCTCTTTGGCGCTCAGGGTTGAGAGTTTAGCTTTACGACTGACTGGCTGGAGTCAGGATAAATGGACCAGAAGTACTACTAACTAATCCAGGAAATGCCATGATATAACTAAGACATTGTTGAAAGCGGCATAGAACACCAAACAGTACCAACACGACAAGTCAGGACTTGATACGGATCTCCGAGTATCGTTAGGTAAGACATTATCATAACTGCTCTTAATCAGTCATGAGGGCTAACAGTCTATGTAGAAAAGCAATTAGTTGCTTAGAAAGTCTGTTGTGCGGAGGGGCGCTGGTATGAGAGGGACATGACACACATTGGAAAGTTAACTGGCTGCTGTGAAATGAATGAAATAAAATAAAAACGGCGTTAAAACCCAATTAATCAATAACCATTCATTTAATTTCGGTAAGCATTCAACAAGCATGCAATATAACGAGCGACTACACTCCACATGCTAAATGTAAAAACCGGCCTAATACTAGTTCCCACTAGCAAGCGTATTTTGAAGGCTATCGTAATGGACAACCTTTCAAAATACTCTTAGAAAAGCAGTCTCACCTTTTCCAACGATATTTTCCTTTTTTCAAGGGACAAAACCTATATTTAAGAAAGTATTGCCCATATTTTAAAGTTACTTCCCTTCAATCATATGTGTTGATTATGTGACGACAGAGCGTTGACGAAACGTTCTAAAATTAAAAGCGTTATAGTAGAGTTTTCGCGGACGAACGGAAGAAGGACGCTGAGAGTAACCGACCAAATGCAGAATACACCTTTATTTGTGTTGGGTATTCCGCGGCACCATGACACGTCACCTGGTAAGGTCAAATAACTTACAGTTCTTCTCTTGGGGTATTATTCCTGCAAATTGAACTGCCGTTTTTGAGTTACTGACAGGCACGTGAACAATCGTTTTTTTTGTTTCTATCGTGTTTTTTAAAATCCTTATTTGACCCACTGACCCTATGATGTGGGTACTCAAAAGAATTCTCCTTATGTCACATGGTTTTCAACAATAGTCAATGATTAAACGTTCATTTATTGAGGCTTACAATACATTTAACCATATATGTTAAAAATCGTCAACTGCAGATGTGTTGCATGTGTGAAAGGGTTAAAATGTTGATCGTTGACACTTGAATATGTTACCTCTGCGACTGAATTCAAAAATAGGTTGTTCAGCTCTATCGACTTTAAACCCGCCTCGGTGGTCTAGTGGTAGAGTGCCGGGTTCGTGAAGGCGCGTGGCCACCATGCATATTACTGTTTGCCGTGATATAACTTAAATGTTGTTGAAAACGACTTTCAAACTCGTAACGAGCCCATTCTCCTCAAATCAAAAGTGTTTGTCTGTTTTGTTATTGAATTATTGCAAAACTATTATTATATGAAAATTGAAATCGTCCAATACTTGTGAACGTGACGAAGTCAACTTGAGGAGGAATTTCGGCTTTGAAAGTGTTTAGCGAAAAGGGTAGATTGCAGTGACCCTGGTCCACATTGAAAACATTTCAAACATGCATTCCAAGTTATCTGTTTTATCGTGTACCTCATATTGTATCGTAAAAGACGTGTGCAGGTTAATCCTCAAATAAGCGGTCCCGCGAGAAAACCAACATTATGGCATCTGCGTAATGTATCGACCCGGATCAGCCTGCCCAGTCCGCGCAGACTGATCCGGGCAGACACATTCCGTCTCAGGGGATAGAGGTAAAGAGTAATGATTCCCTGAAACAGAAAATCCACAGTAGACGAAAGGTGTCTATCCGGGTGAAGCACCGCGGAATGCTTAGGCTGATCCGGGTCGAAACTTTACGCAGAGTCCTTAAGTTGGTTTTCTCGCGGGACGGCTCCTTAATGCTTTTTGTTTCAGTTCAGAAGGGAGTTCGTATCCTCGATACATACTGAGAATAGATATATATGACAAAAAACATGGAGTACTGTGTTGTTCTTATGTCTCATACTTGCTTTTTCTCAGCAGTTTTTCTTTTTCCCGCAATGATCTCCAAAATCGCTTGATGCAATTTCAAGAAATAAAATGTTGTCTATATCACATCATGTTGAAATTGATAACAGATAAATTAAACGAACCGTCCAGTCTCAACCCTTTTCAAATGGAGCTTATTTAATGTCTCCCTTTTCAATAAAGTTTCCAAGAAATTGTCGTATCATCTTAAAGGGGTTACACGTATCTCAAGATAGAGATCAACATTTTGAAATGTTGAAACTAATATTGCTTATAGTGATAACAAAGTAAGTAATAAGTAATTCAAAATTATTTTGGCAGTAAATGAAGAAAATCTGTCAATTGAAAGTCATGAAAATGTACAACATTTGGCTTACAGGATATTTCTACCCAGTAAAAGTAAACCATAAACGATCAATATTTAGATGTAAATGGTACTAGAAACGTGCATTTAATAGGTAATCTTTTCTCAGAATTATGATTCTAATATTGTAAGATAACTTTGAACAGTTTTAAAAATGTGACTATACTATCTGTAATATGGAGTTCAGCACATTTAAAGCCGGCAACATGCCGTCTGTATGAGAAAAAGTGTTAAAAGCCGGCAACATGCCTTCTGTATGAGGAAACGTGTTAAAAGCCGGCAACATGCCGTTTGTATGAGGAAAAGTGTTTAAAGCCGGCAACATGCCGTCTGTATGAGGAAAAGTGTTTAAAGCCGGCATGATGTAGGAGGGAT